>CAJHNH020004257.1:272500-375000 GCA_905116865.2 Candidula unifasciata | reverse complement strand
ATACTAATGGTGCCAGTAACATTCTGATTAAACGTCCGTCTTGCCTTTCCTCTGAGCCTCGAGCATCTGCCAGAACCTCTCGTCACTCCCCGCTGCATCAATCTCACCAGACTATGGTGATCTATCTGCTCCTCCGAACTGTACACGCTCCCCCACAAATCACTGACGACGTCTGCCTTATCGCGTATCAGTATTCCACCAAGTTCCACTATAAAGTCGGATGTGTTAGCTTAAACAAGAAGATACATTTTTGTTAGGGAAACCTAGTTAGCCATGTATCTTAGAACACTAACTACCACAAAGAGGCATCCAGGGGTGGCAAGTTTGATTCTCGGCAGGACAACTAGCTTTAAATTGTTATTTTTTAAAGTGTGTCCTTCAGCCTTTCTTCCTATTTCTATGAGTGCCAATCAATACATTGTCTGCTTGTTTATTGCATATAATTTCTTTCATTTCCAGACAATTCTCAAATTAAGTGGTACCCATTTTTTATGAGCTGGCTGTGTGGATTTTTATCATGGTATGGGGCGTCGCAGGTCGACCCAGCCTAAAATGGGTACCAGGATGGTTGTCCTGGGAAAGTAAAGACGGCCGGCGTAATGCTGACCACATTACCCATCCAGTGCCGATTGATCTGTAAAAACATGGGACGCTCTTTCTATATGCCCAATGCGCCTTAGGCGTAAAAAGGTATCTTCACTTTTGCTTCACATTTTTATGAGACTGAAGTAGGGCTGTGGAAACTTGTGGGCTTAGGCACCGTAACTCTTTGGGTCCCAAACAATGCTTGTTTTAACTCCTGCTGTTCGAAGACTTTGAGCTTGAAAGCAACTAATACTTAGGTCTGAAGGAGTTCAATAGAGACACTATGTGTCAAAAATAGTTGACTAATAATCCAAGAACAAAGGATTACTGTCAAATCTTCTATGATAGAAAACAGCAGGAATGTCGATTTATCTTTGGAATGACCAAGAAATTTTTGATTAGTTGTTCGGTATTGAAATAGTTAAAATTTATCAGGAGCCTGAAAACTCTCCACTGTTTTCTTAGTGTCGACGCCCCTGGGCTGCAGTAACCCCAGAGTCTTGCTATTAAAATAAGAAAGAAAGAAAGAAAGAAAGAAAGAAAGAAAGAAAGAAAGAAAGAAAGAAAGAAAGAAAGAAAGAAAGAAAGAAAGAAAGAAAGAAAGAAAGAAAGAAAGAAAGAAAGAAAGAAAGAAAGAAAGAAAGAAAGAAAGAAAGAAAGAAAGAAAGAAAGAAAGAAAGAAAGAAAGAAAGAAAGAAAGAAAGAAAGAAAGAAAGAAAGAAAGAAAGAAAGAAAGAAAGAAAGTTTTTTTTTTTCAATAATGCGGACGCAAACAATACATGAAAAAATTTATTACCTGGCATATTTCACAGTATCTCGCCAGGTGTATTACTGCAGAGCTAAATCAATATTCAACTGTGTTCCCGTTTTCCCGCTGTAAATTTAAATATTCAAATATTCAAATTTGCAAAGGAAAACACTGTTTTGAAAGTCTACTTCTGCAGACATTTGAAACCAGACCATTGTCCTTACAGGCAGCGTACTAGCCATCAAACCACCTCTGTCGTATATACCTTAGGAGACAAAGTGTTGATCGGCACTCATAGAAAGAGGTACAAGGACACACAAGACAACATAAACATCTAAAGCTATAGTTACAGTGCCGCGAAACAAACCCCATATTGCGTGTGTGCCTCGCTATGGAAACAAATGCAATAAGAACATGAGCAGTCAGGTACTTTCTTCCACCCCCCCCCCCTCCTTTTTTTCTACCCCTCCCTACATTGGCGTGTCTATCGTACAGCTTTAAATCCACAACTTTGGAATACGGACACAATTCACGACACGGCAGACCGTAATGCTTTATCTAGAATACACAAACATTTAAGAAAAAGATCTGAGTGGTAGGTTTATAAAGTTATTTATGTGTGTTTCTATACCCTAAGACAATGCAATAATTTTTTTTCCTGCAAAATGCTTGCAGTTTAGGATCAAAGAAGCTATGGATATTCTTTCGTCTTTTTACTCTTCTGGGCTTTTATTAGTCGTGATATGAAAAGGTTTTCAGGTGTGATGCCTAAGAAGAGTACTTGGCATCAGGTGACAGGACAAGATTAGGAACACTGAGGTATAGGAAAGAGCAGGTACTCCAACAGTCCTCTCAATGCTCAGTCTACGAAGGCTCTGGTGGCGGGTCACACCCGGAGAGTGGAGGATAGCAGAGGACATCCTCTATGGTAAATTAAAGACGGGTAGAAGATGTCGAGACCGACTTCTACTACGGTATAAAGATGTGTACAAACGGGACATGAATGATACAAGTATTAAAGTTGACTCGTAGGAACAAAATGCCATGAACAGTGTTGTGTGGAGGGGGTATATCAGGAAGGGAATGAAAATAAATAATTGCAGAAAGGATATAAGCTGAGTGTATGAGAAGAAACAGACTAAACACAAGGGTTGACAACAACGGTCCTGAAATTTCATGCTATCATTATAGATGCCTTTTCTTAACGCGGGCGGGTCTGGCTAGTGACACTCGCCATCACCATGGGCTGTGAGTCCCATGCCTCCTTATAGCGCAATATAACACTATCGTCTCAAAAGACGGAACATTGGCAGACAGTTACATTTAATTGTTAGTTCATATCACGAACAACAAGCAGTCATTGGAGTAGCTGGTGAAACATCGAACTAGTTCCGACGTTCCGAAAGGAACTTCTACATTTTGATGTGTGTATCCTTCTGTGTGTAAGGATAGGATTTATGTAGCTGTTGAGAATTCTCTGTCTCGTCTCAATAGACACCAAATATTGCATAGAATGTTCTGCTCCCAGGTGAACCATGCCTAAAATAATTACATGAAAATGTTATGGGAAGTCTTTTAATTTCCTTTGACCTGCACACATTTCCTAGATTTAAAAAAAAAAAAAAAAATTCCCTAAATGTGTAATTCTAATGACAAATCAGTACTTTTGTATGGAGCGTAAACACGGAGAACAACTAAGGCAATTTACTAATTAACTACAGACATTCATTAACTGGTGCCTGCGCAGAAGAGAGGAAATGAAGTTGTATGATAGAATCACTAATGTAGAGCTTTGGGAGAGAACTAAGCAAGCTCCAGTGAGGAAAAGACGCTGGCGTTGGATAGGACACACATTGATAAAACCGGAGAACAATGTAACTATAAATCTTTGCGCTGGAGACCACAGGGGCATAGGAATAAAGGAAGACCAAAAAACAGACAGAGAAAGGAACTGGAGAATGAAGTTAGAAAGATGGGGAAGACATGGGAAAAGTTGTACGCAATAGCAAAGGATAGAACGACTTGGCGTGAGTTGGCTGAGGGCCTACGCTCTATTGGAGGCTAGAAAGGCAGAAGAAGTAGAAAAAGTTATGGGAAGTCAAGGGGATGTTATGTTGACGATAGTCTTAGTCTTAGTGGAGATTTCAACCTCACTGCAGTCGGGTCACCCCACACTTGCTCCTTTCTTGTACTGGCGTAGATGACACGAACTGTCCCTCGCTGCCCCATTTGAAAAACTGGTAAACAAGCAATGAGTCCAGGCATAAACCAGAAATATGCGCACACAGTAAATGCATATGGCAGTTGCTAGAGGCGCCAAAGCCAGCACTCGCCACCGGAAATGTAGTTTGTCGTTGACGGAAGTAGTCGGTGACAGTAAGCTTGCTATTGGCTAGGACAAGTAAAATTATTACATAAGGTATTTTATCATCCCATATGTAAACCGACTACCGACCATATTAATTAACACAACTCAACCGCTGCACAAATGAAAAGCATTTCACATTAAAAACACAGCTCACAGTGCTGCATTAAGCACTACACTCAGCTGCTCAGGCAGCAAAAACGTAGACTACTTTACATATGTGGAAACTGCATTAGCAAAGCGCTGACGGAACCAAGAAATAACTTTCAAGCTAAACTTTTTTCTATGCCTTGTCCTCCATATTCGACCAGACCATTTCGACTTTAAATGCAGTTTGGTGTACAAAAAATAAAATTGTAAATCACACGCCTAATTAACAAAGAGGAGTCATTGACTTCCCTTTACTGGTGCAGAAATTAAAAAAAAAAAAACTGAAAGCGTCTGGGGTATATGCACTATTTGTCTGAAGGATCACGAGCTATGGCATTGGCGCATTAATTTCCTAGGCGAGATAGCAAGGGATTAACGCCGCACTAAGCGGATGACAAACACAGTTGTCGATAATACAACAAACAGTTCAGGAGGTATTGAGAATACCAGTTAAAGAAGACAAATGTAAAGATAAATGGGTTTAAGATAAAACAAGTAACGTGATACATTGAAAGCAAACATAGCTCTTCCTGTGCATGACAATGTTGTTATCTTTTGAGGAGTGCGAATTTGTTAAATGATCGAGATAATTCTAATGCTTTATATATATATATATATATATATATATATATATATATATATATATATATATATATATATATATATATAAAATATGTAAAATGTAATGTAAAGAACCCCTTTAAACGTGTATTGGAAATAGAGCGTGAAAGCTAGATTTTACAGATCAATAGGCACCTGATAGGCCACCTTTACTTCCCATGCTTTACATTGTACCCATTTTAGGTTGATTTCTATCTTAAATTTTTGATCATTTTTGAAAACAGCTTGGTTTCATGCGAACTTGAACTCGCGAAATTAGGCCCACATGCGATTCAGATTCCTGAATCATGGCGTTTCGTGTATTTGTGTGTGTGTGTATATATATATATATATACATATATATATGTATAGGTTAGTTGCGTATCCTTTACAGGACGTTGCAGAACCAACCCCAACAGTTCCTGGCTGTTGTGTGGTTTTTCTAGGCAAATTTACGTCCAGTAGTTTGCTTTCGGTTTGCTTCCATTGCTTTCTGCACGGTCTTTCTTGATACCATTGTCAAAACCAACGCAAGGCGCATGGCCCGCAGCTGGGATCGAACCCGGCATCCTGGCATTACAAAGCGTTCACATCGACTTAGCCACAGAGCCGACATATATATATATATATATATATATATATATATATATATATATATATATATATATATATATAGAGAGAGAGAGAGAGAGAGAGAGAGAGAGAGAGAGAGAGAGAGAGAGAGAGAACAAACGAACGAACAAACTTTATTTTCAAAGGGTTACAAATTGGGCACGCAGGCCCGTCTGACATTCGGCCCTTCTAAGTACTCATTTTTCAGAGTACTAATACCTGTTATCAATAATGCATGTTATGGATTTAAAAAGAAATATATAATGCATACACACATGGTGTGTACGCCATCATACACACTCACACACACACGTATACATACATCTACATTTTCATACAGGTGAACTCATATACAGACATACGTGATACATACACACCTGCATCTACATACATATACAAGCATACACATACACAGAAATAAATGCACAAACAGAAACACACACACATACATTTATGGATATACATGCACACACGCATTCCATATATACACATCTATACATGCACCCATGCATACACACATATACCATTACATGTACAGACACCAACATATGCCCAAAACCACACATTTACACTTACATGAATACATACACCCACACACATGCATACATATATCCACACATTTATACCTAAACTCACATCTTTACACACATACATACATACCTAAATATACTTTCATATATCCACATGCATACACACACAATCACACACACATGCACACTTGCACACTTGCATGCTTTTATAAATACACAAACACCCACATACCTACACAGCTACATATACCTGCATACACCCACATTATACATAAATATACACACACAGATACAATCACATACTTACACATTTACATTCATACATTCTCATACATACAGATATACATAATACATACATGCACCTACATACATATACGCACACATACACATGTGTACATACAAAGGCTAAATCTGCATGCATACATAATACAAACATACATCGACATACAAACATAAACACACATTTACATAGACATACATGCGCGCGCACACACACACACACATGCATACATACACACATCCATACATACACTCACATACTTACAAACATACATACATACTTGCAAACACACATAAATTCACACACATACTTACACAGATACATACATACATCCACCAACATGCATACAAACACACATACGTGCATACATACACACACATAACATACATAAACACATATGCATGCATACACACATAACTAATCACACAAACAGACACCCTCATACAAACATTCACTTATATATGCCTGCATACATACATACATGCATACATAATACAGACACACACACAATCACACTCATATACAATCACACATACACCCATATATTTACAACCTACATACATAAATACACACACATACTCACAAACCTAAAAATACAGACATATATCCACATATATACATACACACTAACAATTACACACACCCACCCACATAATACACACATATAATACATATAAGTAAGGTGATAATACATGTGAATTATTAACTTCATCTATGGTGGCCTATAATCACTAGTAAGCATGAATTTAAAAAGGCTGCGGTTAAACGAGTACATACTCATATTTTTCAGATCGAGTGGGAGGTGATTCCATAAATGAGCAGCAGAATATGACAAACTTGTTTTACATAGATCTAATCTAGGCTTCGGCAAATGCAATAAATTTAGCCGTTTGCTGGTATTAGGGTTGGGTTGAATCAACTGGAAAAGATAATCTGCAGTGTTCTGAGCTAAAATTTTATGAATAAATTTGGCTTTATTAAAAAAATAATCGTTTTTAAATAGGAGAATTCTTAACTGGCTATAGAGATGATTTTTATCGGTATGTTTTCTATCCGAAACTAGGTGTAAAGCGCGATTTTGTTGAGAACCCAGTCGTTTTAAGTTGGATTTGGAGCAGCCATCCCAAACCGTGGAACAATAGTCGATATGGGCTTGAATGTAGGATACATAAAATATTTTTCTTGTACTCTGATCCAGAAAGTGCTGAATTTTGGCTAACTGATAGACTTTTTGTGCTACTTTCTTGGTTATGGCATGAACATGAGACACCAAGTTAAATTGCTGTCAATTGTAACGCCTAATGTTTTATGTTCACTAACATTATTAATAGGTAATTTGTCAACATGGAGCTCAAGCGGAGGCTTGTTTACGTCTATAATGTCTGTAACTTTTGCCTGGTTGCTATTACCATAGATTTAGTTTTAGTTATGTTAATTTGCATGCGATTAGCATTACTCCATTTAATAAGCTTATCTAGTTCATTCTGTAATGAACGTCCTAACTCATCATAGTTCTCATGATTAGTGTATATAGTACAGTCATCTGCAAATAGGTCACATGTTATGCTAAGATGTAAAGGAAGGTCATTAATATATGTGGCAAAAAGCAATGGTCCTAGTATTGAACCCTGAGGAACGCCTATGTTTAGCTGTGTGGAATCTGAAAGGCAGTTCTCAAAGGAAACTACTTGTCGTCGATCAGACAAGAATGACTTTATTAATTTTACTAAATTGTTGTTAGTTTTTAAGGTAATTAGTTTGTTAATTAAAATATCATGATCAACCATATCAAATGCTTTCTTAAAATCAACAAAAACTGCTCCACACATCTTGCCATTGTTGATGTTAGCATGCCAGTTGTCTGTCATTTTTGTCAAGGCAGTATGACAAGAGTATTTAGGCCTGAACCCTGACGGACTATGGATGATTAGATTGTTGTTATTTAAATGTTGAAATGTTATTTTATGTATGTGTTTCTCTAATGGTTTTGATAGTGATGATAGTAAAGAAATTGGTATATAATTACCCACAGAAGCTTTATCAGTTGAGCCAGGTTTATATAGAGGATACACTTTTGCAACTTTAAATGCAGAAGGAAAGTAGTTTTTGGCAAGACACTGATTATATATGAAAGTTAAGGAATCGCTTATCACTGGTGCAGCACATCGAAGAATTCGATTGCTGACACCATCCAAGCCAGATGAGTTTGTCTGCTTGAGGTTGGAGAGGTATTTATATACTTCAGCAACAGACATGAGAGGAATTTCAGATGGACTAGCATTAATGCATTTGTCATCACTAAATGATGCCAACAGGCTTAAGTCACTCTGTGCATCTGGTATGGCGGATGTTAAATTTTCTATTTCCGATTTAAAAAAATTACTGAAATCATTACATGTAAGAGAGAGAGAGAGAGAGAGAAAGAGAGAGAGAGAGAGAGAGACAGACAGACAGACTGAAAGAGACAGAGAGAGAATGGAGAAAGACAGAGATAAAAAGAGAGAAAGACAGAGACAAAGAGAGAAAGAGACAGAGAGATAGAGAGAGGGCAAAGAGAGAGAAAGAGACTGAGAGAGAGAGACATATAAAGCAGAGAGATACAGAGAGATACAGACAGAGAGATAAGGCAGAGAGATACAGACAGAGAGATAGAGAGAGACTCAGAGACAGAGAGATATAGACAAAGAGAGACTCAGAGACAGTGAGAAAGACAGAGACAGAGAGATACAGACAGATACAGACAGAGAGAGATAAACTCAGAGACATAGAGAGAAACAGACAGACAGAGAGAGACAGACAGAGAGAGACAGACAGAGAGAGAGAGACAGAGAGATACAGACTGATAGAGACTCAGAGACAGAGAGAGAAACAGACAGACAGAGACAGAGAGATACAGAGAGATACAGAGAGATACAGACAGATGCAGAGAGATACAGAGACAGAGAGATACAAGTAGAGACAGAGAGATACAGACAGAGACAGAGAGATACAGACAGAGACAGAGAGATACAGAGAGATACAGACAGAGACAGAGAGATACAGACAGAGAGAGACACAGAGACAGAGAGAAAGAAAGAGAGAGACACAGAGAGAGAGACTTAGAGACAGAGAGAAAGACAGAAAGAGACAGACAGAGAGAGAGAGAGAGACAGAGAGATACAGACAGAGACTCAAGAGACAGAGAAAGGCGCGGAGGACTATCTATACCTGAAATAATGTGCCATACTGAGTAAGTAGGTAGGTGCTTTTCTGAAGCAAAAAATCGTCACGTCCAACCAGTAATTCTTGATGGGGAAGCTTTAGGTTATAATTGTGACTAGCTTATGTGTGACATATAACATGGCTTAGCATTACACGCCACCAAGAGCCCTGGAAAGGACTCCTGTAGTGTTGATGCAATCAAAGAAGACAGACCCAGATACTGTCCCGACCGGCGACGAAGTCGTCCACGGGCCAGCCAATGGACGACCTGGTCGCCAATGTGAACCCGTATGGGAATAACATGAAGAATTAATTTCGTGAGTCGTAAGACTGAACAGACTCGACAACCAACGCTACGCTGCGGGGCTTACAGCTCAGTGGGCAGACTGTTGGTTTGTTCAACGGATCGACATCATGGCAGACGAGTTTGACCCATAAGTGCTCCGTTCTATTTCAAACTCAAGCCTGAGTCTTGAAGAATCTCAGCCAATGCATGCGCTCCGTATGTTGCACCGGCGAGGATACAGAAATACTTTGGATAGATTTTTAACTCCAAATTTTGCCAGGGCAGCGCTGTTAGGCTACTCTTTTCGATTTCCAACTTTTTTTACGTGCGCATCAATACACACGGGCATCCTAGCCTTCACCGGGGCTTGAACCCTGGACCTCCAGCGTTCGAGGCGGACACCACACATCGAGACTATTCAGCTCCCTTGTGGGTAGACATAATAACCATCGTCGCACGGCATGGACTGTAAATAGACCCCAAAAAAAGAAAGACCTTAAATTAATACAAAAGGCTGGACAACGTTACGACCACAAACACATGACAGGACTTTAAGCAGAAGGCTAGTCAGTAGACTGTAGAGACACGATGACCCACGCCACACGACCTAGACTTCAGGAAGACAGGACCGAACAATTTAGGTCTTCCCCGAGGGCAGCACAGAGGAGTGCAAACAAATGTCACCCCAAACACTGGACGTATCATACGGTCACCACAACATCAAAAGAAATTATAGGATTAGTGTCAGAATCCTCCTTAGGAGCTATTCCGGTCACCATCGTGTAGTTCTGTTTTCTCCTGTCGTTCTAGGGGTTTGCTGTACAATAGTTAAACGTAATGATGAGAATAAGTTAGGACATCAGTTGATGAGCATCAGAACTTCAATCAAGTGATAAGTAGGTGACAAGTGCATGCTTCTATTCAGCTGTCGCTAAACAAAGCAGACGAGAATTTTAGTGTCACTGTTGATAGAGATGGGTAGATCTGACTCGAGGTCAGTTTGCCTTGGAGTCGAAATGCGCGGTAGGCAGTAGGCTCGAGTACTCGAGTAGTCGAGGCAGCAGTCTTGCTGTTGTGTATTCCAGTCTCACCGGGTCGGGGATGTAATTTAAAACACATTTCCCTCTCTAAGATTCGTTTTATTATTCTATTGTGGCTTTAAAACATGCGATTATCATTTTTTTTTTTTTTTTGGTTTACAGCTAAGTTACTGTTTCTGCACATTTCATATCCCGATTTTTTGGGGGTCTGAGGTAAATATATAATCCTAATTTGCACAGTCTGTGGCGAAAAAACGAGTCCAACGGTCTTAAACCTTCAGGCCCAACGACTACTTTTCTACAAATAGGAAACAGAGGCAGTAATAGATTTTTTAAACATCCGTTTTCAGCAAAACTTCATTCAGAGAACACGGAAGAATTGACAATCATGTACAGCTGGGGGAAAATTGTAACAATGTATAACACGTCCACGATATAAAGATCAACTTAATTGAGCGAAAGAATGTTATAAATATTTAATGATTAATTAAAGCTAACTTTAAGTCGCTTCTAGTGTAAGTAGACAGTTGGTAGACGCCAGCACCGCAAAATTACCGATCATAATCCGCTTAGCAAGCTGAATGATGGACGCATGATACTAGGTGATCAAACAGAATGTGCGAAAGAACATAAAAAAATATTTAGTAAGTAATAGGGACAATAAGAAATACATCCAGACTGATATGTTTGTAAATATATGGAGAGCACAACAAAAGCAGTATTGACAATCACAAAACGCTCAACAGCATGGATTGTGACGATTGACAGAAGCGTGATAGAAACAGTGAAATGTGCGAAAGAATACAATCAATCTTGACAATCTAAACGCCAAGCGATTGTTATAAGTGGTCGCATGTTTTGACAGAGATGTGCAGCTTTATGGTCAAGCTATGGTCAATCGTAGTGTCCTTCAAACATTACGGTAACATGGATGCGGTCAGAGATTTATCAACATTGCCCCGTGTGTTCGCACATTTTGCGACCCAGTGTCAATTTGTTTCTACCTAGCTTTGGTTTGTTGTGATAAGAGATCGGTTGTTTTCACATGTGCTGAAAACATATTTTTTTTCCCGCAATAAAGTCTTAAAGATACATTACTAAAGACTTAAATCTTGCCCAATGCAGTATCTATATTTACTTTCCTACCTACCTACTCAAATACATACCCAAGTGTCTGTTTATCTATCGATCTGTATGTATGTATGTCTGTCTGTCTGTCGATCAGTCGATCGATCTCTCCATCCGTCCAACTACTCATCTATCGGTCTATTTTTCCATAATGTGTGTGTGTGTCTGTCCGTCTGCTTGCCTGTATATCATTGTCTTTCTAGCCACCCGTTTTTCGCCCCACACGTCGATTTATTTGTCTATCCATCTATCCATCCATCAATCCATTTATCCATCCATCCTCCGGCCCGCCCACCGAGAAATCTTAAATCTTTCAGTACTAAACAACTAATTATGCTTTTCATGGTCATTCTAACAACAATATAATGATCCTTCTGTCTTCTATCACACGCAGTTGTCATATTAACCCTTTGCATGTCGAATTATCAATTTATCTACCCCAGTTTTTGTGTGGCTGTGGGTTGGGATGGGGAGTAGACTCATTCCTTTTCTCGACAAGCCACAATGAGCAGATATCACAGCCTAGCGGTAAACCACAACACGAACACAAGAAAAGAAGAAGAAACACAAGAAACAGATGTAACCACAAAAAGATATTAAAACAGTCGTGAACACAGAAGAAGAAGAAGAAGAAGAAGAAACAAAAGAAGAAGAAGACATGTTTATTACTGTTCCATATTACCATAAACCATGTTCACCCATTCCTACTTAATCTACATCATTGCAGTGTGCCTGCAGGAGCTGAAACATCACAGAAGTCTCGCCGACAGAAAGCTTTTGTTTAGTTCAGACAATTGACCAGCCTCATGTCAACAAAATCACACACCTATCCTTGTTGACCAGGCCCCGAGTTCACGCTTTGCCCCCATCCTGTCCAAATATTGAAATTTTTTCCCAATCTGGGTTAGGGTATTACAAAGGGCAGGTAACTCCCATCTGAGATTTGATGACTGGATCTTTGGAAGGAAGGCGAGGTGGCTAGAAGACAACGCGGTCCCTGCCCGAAGGCGTAGGCCCCATAGGCACATAAACCTGACAGCTAAGGTACTGTGAGCCCCCTCCTCATTTTAAGAGAGAAGAGCGCCCCCACACCCCCCCCCACGAAATTTCCCCACCACCCAAACTCACACTGTATAGACGTTCTAATTTTATCAGCATTTCTATTTCATATCATTTCCTAAATCATATATTGATATACGGATGTGAATCATGGACAGTTAGTAAATTAGCGAAAACTTATTTGGAAGCTGCGGAGATGTAGTTTTATAGACGAATATTGAGGATATTGTGGACAGATAAAAAGAGTATTGAAGGTGTTTTGAAAGAAACTGATTCACGAAGAGAACTGATTGCCCACATCAGAAAGAGAGGCTCTACATTATTTTGTCGTGTGATGAGAAGGAGAAAACTCAAGTACATCGTGACGGTAGGGAAGCTGGAGGGAAGGAGAGGGAGAGGGAGACCGAGAGAACAGATGCTGGACAGTTTGTCATCACGGTATGGAGGGTCATCTGTGGCAGAGTTGATTGAAAGTACACGAGAAAGAAGGTTGTGCATAGAGATGACTATCACCGCCACACGTCATGGACTTTGGGAAGAATCATTTTCAATTTACTATTATACGTACTGGCTATACAGCACACAATACAGCGAGTGTACTAATAATTAGTTTTATTACTGCACAATTAAACAAGGCTCACACCCTTTAAGTCTTCACCCACCGCTATAAAATTATAAGGGAACTGAGCCTCTCAACTCCCCCCCTCCCCCGACATCCATGTTTGCCATGTTTTCCTCGTGTCGCCGAGTCTGGTATGGCACGATAATGTGCTCAAACAGTCTGACAAAAGAAAGACACGGTCTATGCAAAACTGACGACCCCTTACAACACGCCAGTTGTTTTCCTGACATGGGAAAAGATGAGACGAAACAGTTTTGGAAATCCACCCCAGCCAGCCTTCACTGTGAAGACGGCACCAGGCTGACTGATAGTCTGCCCCACAACCCCAAGCGACGCCTGGGTTACAACAAAAAGCATAATCCGCCTGGGTTAATACAATAGTCGAAATCAAGGAGCCAGAATCAGCCCCTTCCCACCCCACAATTTATCTCGGAACCTCCTCCGTAGAAAAATACAAGGGACTAATTTCTCTTCCCACCCCAGCTATTAATACTGTATCATCTGCATAACAAAGTATATATATATATATATGAAAAGAATATGTTCTTATCCAGCGTTAGCCTTTAGAAAGAGCGGCTGGTATGATGTGTTATTTGTGCCTTTCGGTACAATACTTATAATTCATAAATCTCTAATTAGTCGTCTTTTACGACATGCTTGTTAAGGGAGAATGTGTCTTTTTTTCTTCACCAGATGCTGTCCTTAGATCCCACACAATATTAACGAGCATGCAAATTAAATGTATTTACGTATATGCACTAAATGAACATGTAAAATAAATGTATTCGGACATAGGCATACCAGGCGCGCGCGCGCGCGCGCGCACACACACACACACACACACACACACACGCATGCACATACACAAGAGTCGAGCAGGCGAGGTGGCTACCAGTGCACCCTCTTATTTTTTTGTTCGAATCACCACGACATAGTTTTGTTTTTTATTCAGGGTTTGCATGTGTGTCCATGTGTAATTGATTGGCATATCTCAATTCTCTCAGACGAAAGTATTGTATTGTGCTATGGAAGGGGGGGGGGGGGGGCGCACATGAAACAGTCCATGAATGGAGAGTGCGACTAACAAGACCCATTTATACAGATGGTTTAGCCAACAGAGGAGTAAGAGACGGAAGAGAAGCAGATTATACATAGAATACCCAAATGGTTTTAAAATTAAACAAGCGTTCACCAGCAGGTTCATACTCCTCTAGTTACAGAACAGAGGCAGATGCACTTCTGTTGTCATGTTCTATTTCTTGAATAAGTAACAGTGCAGACAAAAAGCAGAGTGGGCTTTCTGACTGATGCTATGTCAGTTCTACGAGCAGTTTTAACTCAAAAGCCACTCAGTTTGTAGACAACGCAACAGCAGATCCACTTGGGCTATTTAGTAGAACAATCTGTATTCGGAGGATTCTAGGTCAATGTGGCTTGGAAGGGAATAAAATAGTGGACAGATTGGCCAGAAGCGGCAGTGACATGGTACAGTTAAACAGTGGGTTAACCAATCAAGAAACTAAGACGTTAATACAAACTAGTATCCAAGAAAGGTGGCTGGATACACATACCAAATTTTCTCCTCAACTGGCGATTCATCGCCTCTCTAGAGATGCACAGTGTGTTATATTCAGACTAAGGACAGGGCACATCAGACTTAGTCAACGTGTGTTCAGTCTTTTCGGTGTAGAAATACGGAGACGTATCCTGCAGCTTAGCATCAGAAAATGCTGATCATGTGCTTCAACAGTAAGTTGTATCCTACCAACAGAGATGCTATCTAGCCTGTTCCAAACACAATGAAGACACATCTGATTTGTACACGGAGAGATATGGATTGCACGATAGCTTTCACGAGGATGCGAGGAGGCCTTCTAATATCAGTTTTTTCACAGAAGGAACGAAGAAGATGAGGACTAGCAAGACCTTTCTGAACGTTTCAAAGCATAAAACCTGGACAGTTTTTATAGGGACCATGTGTTGCCCATACATATAGATTCTTTTCACAGGTCTGCTTTGTTTACTCCAAAGGAAAGATAACACCAATTTTTGGAGCAAAGCATGCTGCAGAAGCTGACTGATCAGAATGAGGGTTTAAAATGTACTCATTCCACTTGCATAATCGCGTGTGCAACTGCTCATCTGTTTGCAACTGCTGCTTCCGTCGATGATTAACTGCATTTCTAATGTCGGACTTTTTGTGTTGGCACTTCTAATGGCTGCCTTATGCTGTTAATGCGTGTGCATGTTATTGGATATGCTGAGATCGTAGTCTGTGTCAATTTTTCTACAAGGAACAGTGATAGGCATTCTGTGTGTTGTCCAGTGGCACAAGAGCGGAGCAATTATGGGGTGACCCGTTTGCTGTGAACTGAGACTAATATAACCAGATTACCATATTCCAGTCATTCAATCTTGATTTAAAAAATAATGATTAGAGCGCCGTATTGTTATTTGTCGACACCTACTAACCAGGTCTACACAACGTATAGATTAACACAATAAAGAGTTCTTGAAAGTACAAATGTTGTCATAATATGGTGTTAATACCAATCCTAATGTTCACATACTATGCTAGGTAAGAAAAAGATCGACTTAGGAACGATGATATCAGAAGGAGAGTCGGCACAGAACCAATACTGAACTTTATAGGTATACGACAACTCAAATGGTTTGGCCATATAACAAGATTGGCATTAGACAGGGCACCACAAGGATAAATGCTAGATACAGCGGTAACAGATCAAGAGGTCGACCACGCAGAACATGGACCGCAGAAATATCAGACACAATATAAAGCACTTTATACTCACACATCGTGATTGTAACTGATTCAGAAAGCATGCTGAGGAAGATCAGAACAGGTATGCTTCGTGCAAAGTGGCATGCTTCGCTGCGGAGGACACAGGTGAGGAATATTGTCTGGATTTTTTTCACCGGGTCATGCCGGTGTGTTGGGAAATGAACAGGCGGACAGACTGACTGACTCTGCACAACTTGGGGAATACTGATACATTGTGGTTAGTGCCTCGTGGGAGAGCGTGTACAGTTCGGAGGAGCAGATGGATCACCACAGTCTGGTTAGATTAATGCAGCGGGAGTGACGAGAGGTTCTGGCAAATGCTTGAGGCTCAGAGGAAAGACAAGACGGACGTTTAATCAGAATGCTACTGGCACCATTAGTATCGGAACTCTTCGTTGGCTGCTGATGATGGGGCCGGAGCGCTTATGGGAATGCCTCGAGTGCTGTGATGTCGGTTCTTGAATCAAGTCAAATCATACAAAGCGAACAGAAGGGCCCGTTCCAGAGACTTCTTCCTGTCCTGACGTCTTGAGGCAGTCCCGGATTAGAAGAAATAAAGAAGAAAATGGATATTATTCGTTAAGTATGTCTTAAGAAAATATTATTTGTACTCTTGTCCCCAAAACAAAGAAATTAAGTCAAGTTGAGTACTGATATAACAACACTTGGTGCATTCCAGCAAGCGCCCCGTCCCCGTCTTCAGCAACCAGCGGAGAGTTCAAGTTCCGTTGGTGCCTGAATCTGCTTGATTATATGTTCTTCTAGTCTTTCCTCTGAGTGTAGAGTGTCTACCATATCCCCTGGTCACTCCCAGCTGTACATTCTCTTCAGACCATTATGATCTGCTTGTACCTCCGCATTGTTCATTACCTCTCAAACGGCACCAACCATATCCTGCTTGTCACAAGAAAGGAAAGTAATCACACAAACAAACAAAAGCAATAAAAAAAAAAACAACAACAGTAAAATATAGTTCTTCTTTAAAATGTGCGACAGACATTTAATCTTCTGTGTCGTCTTAACACAGAATCCATGTACCAAGTTAAATCAAATCCATGTACATAATTTTTCATTTTTAATCAAACACGCACATGTATATATATATATATATATATATATATATATATATATATATATATATATATATATATATATATAATATAATTATACATATAAATATACACACAAACGCAATTATCAATTTAATTTCCAGTATCACTAATTATACTCATTTGAACGTTTTGAGCTGAAATAAACACGCCACGACAAACTGAAGCAGGCGTCTGCACTATAAACCCATGCGTAACAAAGCTACGGCAGATTATAGAAAGCCCGCCCTAGGGGCACATTGACCGTCGTCTCAGCAAACAGACAACTCGTGGTTTGATAAGTGTTAATTAAAGTCCCCTTTTGTTAGTGTCGCCGGATTTGTCCCACCATGTTGCCGGACAACACGTAACAATCATGTGCTTTCAATCGGATGACTTGATTTTACAATGAATTCAACCATATACGACTCTAACGACCACAACGTCTTCCGCTCATTATTAGTCCAGGGCGTGTGGCGTTGGGGTTGTATTGTCCCCAAGGGGGGTTGATTGACATTCTGAATTCATTGGCGACGCTGTATGACAGTACTGATAGGTGTGACCAGGGTGTTGTCACAATGGACAACAATATAGAAAGGCGGGGCGTAAGTTGTTGTCACAGTAGATTTACCAATAAGACGTGATTTACCGGTGAAGATGTCACGTGGAAATTAAGCAAGGACAGGACATCCCACAATAACAGGATTGACTTTAGTTATATAAACCTGAGCTCCTACCTCAGAAGTAGATCAGATGAACTTTAGTCACTCTACACCCAAGTTTTCTGTGAGTTGTGATCAGCTGTCACGGTACTGAAGTTAACTGTTGACATACTGAATCTAAACTTTGACGTGATAGTTAACCCAAGTGATATTTCAAATCGCACTTTCATACAGGAAAATAATGTGTTTAATAACTATAGCTTATTAGAACTACAAGTGACTTCTCCAATATAGACAGTTACGAATTTAAATGTTCATAACATTGCTATTTTGGTGTAGGTAAACAAGCTGTTAGATAATTTCTAGATTTAAGATACTATTCTAGTGGTACACACACTAGGACTTTTTATTTGTGAAAACTACCGTTCTATTAGACATCAGACTGTACGTAATTGTACTTACCGACCTGTTCATTGTTTAAAAAAAAATATAAATACAGTTTAGTTGGGAGGATAATATTAAACATGTTGTGGTGAATATGAAGTTGTTTAATTCGAAAACTGGATACATAAAGTGATTGCATTTTCTGAAGACTTCAGCCGTTGTAGTCTGAACTTCCTTCAAAGATATTCGGATTTGTGATCAACTAAGCAAGTCAAATTCATCATGGAGACAAAAGGTACGTAACAATTTATGTCAAATTCTAATTCTTACTTTACAGGGAGTCTTCAGGTCTCCATTGAGTCGAATTTTCTAAATTTACAAGGGCTTCAAGCTCGACTTAGTTTTAAAAAGGGGGAACAAGGGAAAATCGTGAGAAGTAAAGGTGGCAGTGAAAATCCTTTAAAAGTAAAGGTGGCCGGCGTAATATTTATTACATTATCCATACAATTAGAACTGGTCTACAAACATTTGTGTCTAGCTTCAAATGCACATTTCAACTAAATTCATTCATTCATGCAATGTCCTATTGCGCCATTGTATGTTACACAGGGTTCACTGTCTATCCCCCCCCCCCCCCCCCATTTTCACTCATTCCTTCTTATCGTGTGCAATCTTTTCGAGATCATCAAGGGAATTTAGTGTAGAGCCTATAGCTTTCATTCATAAATGTTAGTCTGAGGGTTTCTCTTAAACGTCCTCGTTTCCTCAACCCATCTCTTTCCCATTTAAATTCCTGTCTGATGATTCTCTGTCCGTCTCTTCTCAGTTCAATCACCGGTAAGGGCTGGACATTTTTCACGTGGATTTGGACTCCTAGTAATTTCCCCTGGTCTCTGGGCAGTGAGATCGGACGCCCGTGTGCATTGTTGCGCACGTAAAAAATCCCTTGGCAGTCGGAAATCAAAAAGAGAAGCCTTACGGTGCTGCCCGGTCTAAAATTTGGAGTTAAAAATCTACCCAAAAATCTACCCAAAGTATTTCAGCTAGTGCATTTTGCTGCGCTACCTCGCACTCAGACTTGAGTTAGAAGAAGAACAGAGCACTTATGGGTTGCTGCTACCCGTGTGTCATGATGTTGACCCGTGTTCAAAACCCCAAACCTCTTCTCAGAATGTGCCTAATCTAGCGCCATTAGCTCTATTTTTTAGCTATTTTTACACTTTAAAGCTACTTTCATTTTCCTTTATATGGCGTCCACTTTTAAGACGCTAAATTAAATTTACTTTAACTCATACAAAAGCAAGCATTTCCCTGTGTATTTATTGGTAAAACATTTGACATATAAAAAGAGTAATAAGGATTTCTCGAAAGAAACTGACTCACGCAGAAAACTGATTAGCCGCATCAGAAAAAGACAATCTATATTTTTTGGTCATGCGATCAGAAGAAGAAAAGTAGAGTACATCGCTACAGTAGGAAAGTTGGAGAGAAGGAGAGGCAGAGAAAGACTGGAGGTCATTAAAAAAAGTCCGACTGGGTACGAATTGATCTCAAGACCTCAACACCGACAGGTGGGGGGTCTAGCCGCAACGCGACCACAATTCTCTTCGGGTAGTTCAGAAGACTAGTATCCAATAAATGCCTTTCTTCTTTCCCTATCTGTGATCTGCCACTGCAGCAGGAGGTTTCAACCGTCTCAAAACAAACAAACGAACGAACGAAACTATATTTTTCAAGGGTCAAAGATTGGGCACTCGGACCTTCCATACATTCCTTTTACATATCAGCTGCATTTTTATTATGTTGCGCTCGAATATCTGCGTTTGTGGCTTAAGCGTTGCGAGCGCTCTTCGTAGTGCCGGAGTGCCAGGTTCAATCCCATTTGCGGATGATTTGGCATCAGTACGTCTTGCATTGGTTTCGACAGTTTTACCGAGAGCTGACCGATCAGCGAACAATGGCAAACTATTCAACGTAAAATTTGACTAGAAAAACCGAAACTGCCAAAGATTTTGGGATTGGTTCTGCAACGTCACGTGAAGAATACGCAACTAACTGTATGCTCATAGAGCAAAATACATAATATGAGTGTAGGGTAGAGAATACAAGAGCACAGAATGTAAATGCAGGACTCTACAATAAAACTTTATATGTGGGGTGAGATTAACCCACGCATATATGTTTTTGAAGAGTCAGTAGGATGTCGTAAAAGAAAGTAACGCATGTAAAGAACTAACTGCATCAGAAGGCGACAAACTACATTTTGTTGTCATGTCAGGAAAAGAAGAAAACTGGATTACATCGTGACAGTTGGGAAATAAGAGATGGAAAAGAGATAGAGGAAGATCGAGAGAGAAGATGCTGGATAGTCTGACAATATTGGCACGGATGATCATCTATCAGACTTGACTGAAAAAGTATACGAGACAAACGGTTGTGGATGCACATGACTAGCAGTGTCACACGGCGTAGACTAGACGAAGGGAATGATTTTTGCGCTATGGCAACTCACATTCGATATATTCGGTTATACTGTGCGCTGTCTTCACAAGTCAAGGGTTACAGTCGAGAGGATCGAATTCATTGCACTGGATTTTATCCCATGAGTCTTGATCTCTCTCCGCAAAAAATCTAGCCACCTACCGAGAGCATCACACAGAGCACGAACTCCGTAGCTTCGGTGAAGATCTCCGGGGATATCCGTAGATATTCCACTTATGAACTGAATGACGTAGCAGTGAAACGAACCTACGATTTTCAGAGCGGGAGGCAAAGGACTTCGCCACGGTGACATTTCACGCCGTCTCCCCAACAAAGGTTGTATCCACTTCTGTCTTTGGAAACATTACATGATAGGGTCTCTAATCTTGTTTTCTTTTGTTTTTTTCCCCCATACTCTGCTTTGTGTCACTAGTGTCGCAGCTTAACATATAAATGGTATCTGAGCTAGGGCGCGCTCGGTTGCCCGGTATGCTGTGATGTTTTGAAATTTCAGATATCACGACGCCTTCAATCCATTCTCTTCTTGTCGTCTTCTAAAACTGGTGTTTCTGCTTTTAGATTGAACGCTCTCGTTTCTTGCATCATTGGGTTCACTGCATTAAAATGGCAAAATAATTTCAGTCCTTGTTTTTCAATGAATTCAATAATAGGTGTTGATCCATTAGTTCTTGTAGTAGTTTCGTCGCTTCTCACATAAACTCTACTAGTTTTGTTCACGGCCTTTCTCAAACTTTTCTTTTCGCCCGTGCTTTTTAGTCAATGTCTACATCTGACACTGATTGCAAAAAGTTGGTATGAAACTTGCATTTAAATTGTGCCCCTTTCTTTCTGATAGGATAGATAGGTGTTTCAAAACTGGGGTTAAATGTTTCATGACATTGTGGAATTCTTGTTTCAATCCCTCTGTCTAGTTAGTCTGCCATCTTATGTAAAGATGCCCACCAAGCATTTAAGGTGTTGAAACTTGTGATACTTTATTTTAATTCACCCAAAACAAAGGAAATCCCGGAGTTTTCGGGAAAGTTCCAAATTCTAGGGATGTTATGGTTTGGGGGTTAGAGTTAGAGTGAGTAGTTATGTCTGAGGAGTTCGGCGCTGACGAAGATCCTAATCCTAACTCTAGCCCCAACCAACAACACCCCTAAACTATTAGATTTTCCCGGAAACTCACGGATTTTCTTCGCTTGTGGTGAATTAATAATAAACTGCTAAACTTCTTGTAAACACTTTCGCCCGTTTAAGTATTTATATTAAAAATGTTCTCTTCCAGCTCTGAATTCCTGTGTGGTGTGTAAGGAGACATCAGAACAAGTTGCCCTTCACTACGCAAAAATGTTGTGCAACGGATGCCGAGCCTTTTTCAAACGAACAGTTCAGGTAAATTTGAGTGTCGTGAATTGTTGTCGTTGTCTGTTTACCGTAACCAGCTGTGAACCCCTGCGTCTTGCGTGTGCACCCGTTTACCATAGCTGGCCAAATTGTGTCAGACAGTTGGTTCCTTGCCGCTCAGGCAGATGCAATACGACTTCGAAGGACAATATCGTAAACTGCATATCCATAGAAATAAATACATTATTTCGGCAGGTCATATCGCATTGTCTCTGTGTTGTTTACTCTTTCATTTCTCAATAGTGTCGGTTCTGGGCCCCATTTTAGCTGGGGGAAGGGGGGGGGGGATAAACGCAGTGCCTCATTACAAGTATGTCGTAAACTACGCATAACTAGGTTTTGCTAAAATGTGATGTGTTGGGAAAAAAGTGCAGATATCGCAGCCTAGCTGTAAATAACAACACAAAGAGTAAATTGCCATTTTAAGATCGAAAGAAGAAGACAAATACAAAACGGTTCCGAAATACACATAACGTAACTCTTCCCACATCAATATCTCACTTGAAACCAACACACCAGGGACTCAAGAAGTTCAAATAAAGTCAACCCTGTTGAACAGAAAGAGTTAAAGCAGTAGATTTTAACCTGAGGACGCCCATTCTGGGAGGGGTGAGGGGGGGGGGCAAGGTCATTCCAAGGGGGAGGTCAAGACATTTTAAAATCGTGTACATATGTACTTAATCTATTTTACTAACGTTTTTTTTTTTTTTTTAGTTTCATTATAAAAAATTAGTAATGAAAGAAAAAAAACTTTATTTAAAACAAAAAGCCAATTACTTTAAGTTTTTTGACATTTTGATTAATGGGGATGTGTTTTTGTTTTTTGTTTTTTGTTTTAATATTTTTTTTTTTAGTTCTGGTTAATTAGCTTGTTATTTTTTTTTCTGTTTGTGCTCCTTTTTAAAATCATTTTGAGGCGTTGTCGAAGTGAGTGTGTGTGTCTGTGTGTGTCTGTGTAAAAAAAATGGGGCGGAGGGGGGGGGGGGGGGTTTGTCATGTATTCGAGGGGGCGCCACATGAAAAAGATTGAAAACCACGGACTTACTGTTGTGCGTAAATTCAACAGTCAACGGTACTTAGTACCGTCGCCTTTTTTATAATGCATAATTTGTTTTCATTTCTGCTATATATTAGTAGGCACTTTCTGATGAGCACTACTGATTGATAGGAACTAAATAATAATACTGATTGATAGGAACTAAATAATAATACTGATTGATAGGAACTAAATAATAATAACTGTTGATAGGAACTAAATAATAATACTGATTGATAGGAACTAAATAATAATAACTGTTGATAGGAATTCAGACTCGCTCTCAAATCCAGCTGCGATTCGCTGTAGCTCACGGCCGGTGTTCGAAACCGGGTGATTGCCAAGGTTCACGCAGCCTCTAGGTAATGGTTATCACTCTGGGGTTAATGGAGGAACGTCGCTGTAGCTATAAAGTTGCGTGCAGATGGCACCCAAATTCATAGCAAACGGGTCACCCGATTGTTCTCCGTTCCTGTGCCAACAAAAGCCACACCAAATGTCCATCACTTTCCCTTGGCACAAACTGCTATCTCTCCAAATCCAATGGCTTACACGGGTATTAAATGCATAAGGTAGCAGTCAGAAGTGCTAATACAAACGTTCAGACACTAGAAATGCAGTTCATCGTTGACGGAAGCAGCAGCTACAATATATCACTAGTTGCACACGCAATTAAACATATAAGTCATCACAATTTTTCTCTCAGCAGGCCATTCCCATTTTCCGAAATTGCAGTTCACATCACAAACCCTTATAAACACAGTCAAACATAATTTCAAATGAAATTCGCAACTCAGTGTCGCAACATGCACTCAACTCATTAGTTTGGCGACGAAACTATATATTTTCAGTCTACAATGGATGAAAATGCAACGGCCGTTTTTGAACAGCGGTATCAGCACTCTGGTTTGCCCAGGGGGATGGGGGGCATAAACCTGTTAAGCCGGCCCTGCTTTTATTGTCAGTTTTACGACATATACGATGGCAATATATTCAGCACATCATGAGGAACAATATATTCAGCACATTATGAGGAACAATGTATTCAGCACATCATGAGGAACAATATATTCAGCAGAACATGAGGAACAATATATTCAGCACAACATGAGGAACAATATATTCAGCACAACATGAGGAACAATATATTCAGCATATCATGAGGAACAATGTATTCAGCATAACATGAGGAACAATATATTCAGCACAACGTGAGGAACAATATATTCAGCACATCATGAGGAACAATATATTCAGCACATCATGGGGAATAATAAATTTATCACATCCCGAGGAACAATGTATTTAGCACATCTTGTGAAAAAATATATTCAGTACATCATGAAGAACAATATATTAGCACATCCTGAGGAAAATATATATTCAGCACAAAATGGGGAAAACTTATCAGAGAATCACTAAACATGCATTTATGTGAGAAACAGATGGACTTAACAAACGTCCTGGCCTCGAGTATCAAACAGAAAATCTAAGGCGAACGTTGATAAAGAGAGACAGGAGGTGCGGAATTGGATTCCATCTATGATATTGAAACAATCGCACAAGATAAAATGGTAAGGAAAACTGTGAGCTTTATGTGTAGTATAAAAGTACAAAGTTGGATGGTGTTTGAAGTTTTGAACAACGGATCAACATCATGGCACACGGATAGTAACCCATAAGTGCTCCGTTCCTCTTCTAACTCAAGTCTGAGCCTGAAGAAGCTCAACACAGTGCACAGGCTCTGTAACACCGGCGAGGATCCTGAAATACTTTGGGTAGATTTGTAACTCAATATTTTGCCCAGGCAGCGCCGTTAAGCTACTCTTTTCGATTTCCAACTGCCGATGGTTTTTTTTTTTTACGTGCACAACAATGCACACTGGCGTCCGATCTCACTACACAGAGACCAGGGGGAATTTACTAGAAGTCCAAGTCCACATGAACAAATCTTAGCCCTTACCGGTTTTTGAACCAGGAACCTCTAGCACTTGAGGCAGACACCATGCCTCAAGACCACGCAGCCCCCCCCCCCCCCCCCCAGGTTGATTATGATAAAAGGAAACCTAGCGTAAAATGGACTCGTTTCACATATGCAAGTTTTTTTTTGCTTTGTACTGAATGACCACCCCCCCCCCACACCCCCACCCCGACCCCACACCAGCCGGTCCTTTATTGTTTCTGTAACTTCTCAAACCAAAATTGGGTACTTTACTTTTAAACAATCACATCTTGTCGACTTCAAGATTTCGTAAGGAATTCCTAGGGATCCCTAGGGATTTCCATGGGCAGTAGCATATTATGTTGTGGGGGGGGGGGGGGGATAGGGTTGAATCTATTGTTAAATTAATAGCGACTAGGTAAAAGTAACGTTAGTCTTCCTAGACCCTGCCCATATACACACTAGCTTACTTTTAGTTGGTTGTTCCTGAGCCCCGTGAACTTCGCACAAGGTTACAGGGGTGTTCAGCAATGCCGTTGATATCGCGTGTTGAATATTCCAGCACGCCAGTGCTTTTAACACTCCAAAAACATGAAGAAACTGGCTCTTAAACAAACTTCCCCCACCCCACCCCCTCCTCAGAGAGTGCTGCAACCTATGTCACAGGCATTCTCTTTCTCTGAATGAAAACGTAAATGCAAGACATAGAAGAAACCAAACAACAGAGCGGGACGCATCCGTAACCTACAGGAAAGTCGACCAGCCCAACAAACTTGTGAATGAAAAGTGACCTAACGGGACCTACCGAGACTAAGGTGAACCTAACCGCCTAACCTAACATCCCCCACCCCTTTTGTTCCCTCATACTATAGGACGTTCTGTGGATTTCCCTTCCAAATTTCGAAGCCGACGAAATGTAGTCGTAAAAAATTAAAGTACACAATTTTATTTTTAAATTAAAGAAGTTTTTAGAATGTAACATATTCATTTAACACATTCGTGGTATCGAAGGAGTTAAGTTTATGCTTACACACACACACTCGGTGAAATTGTGTAAGTTGTGTTTAGGGAGCCCATCCAGTTTATGAACACTTTTTTAAAGAAGTATTTCTGTGTACATTTCATATTATTTCAAATATAATGTTATTGACGCGTTTTTGGCATTCAGCACGTTTATTATTATTGCTAATAATTATTTTATGATACACTTAAACAAGGCCCAATTCTTGTGAGCTCGCACTCCTGTCAGATAATTTGTAAAAAAACAAAAAAAAAAAGGAGGACCACTAGAGTACCTCCCCCCACCTCCCCCCACCACACCATATATTTTCGTTATGCCGGAGACCCTACATGTTTGTTTGTTTTAGTATCCAGAAGCCATGAGTTGTTAACCCTTAGGCTCGGTATTATGGATATTTTAACCTTTCGGTCTTGATTCCATTGTAAATACCGTAAATCTGGGAGAAATTTGGCCTTCCTGCTTACCCCCGGGATTGAACCCGGACCACAAGGAGTTCGTCACCCGGTTTCTGCGCAGTCCGGTTTAGCCAACTACGCTAGAGAGCCGGGCGAGACCCTACATACAATGAACAGCAGATTTATTTGCAACCCTCTGTTGACGACAATATATATGTGTTATTCCGTTAAACGGGGTTTCAAGGATCTATTGCTGTTGGATTTGCAATTGCCTATTGACACTTCTAGTCACTGATTGTCAGTCTTTCAAGTAATATTCCCAGAGGGAAATATTCTTTCTTTCTTTTGTCGTCTCACTGATACCAGGTTGTAGTCCAGTGTCGTGCTTTTCCGAATTTGTCTTGTGCTTGTCCTGTGGCTTGAGCGATGGATTTGTTCATCTTTTTGCAGGTTTCAGCTACATCATTCATCTATGTCTTTTTTTTTTTTTTTGGGTGGGGGGGGGGGGGGTGGGTGGGGGGGGTCTTCCTTTCGCCTTACTCCCAGATGTTCTACTGTCAAAAGTCTCATATGCATTCTGATCTAGCTGCATTGTACTAGATGGCAGAACCATTTCATTCTTTGCCTGTCAGTATAAACCAGACATTGTCTTATTCCAACTCTCTCTTTATTGCTGGTATTCGTAACCCTGTCTCGTCTAGTGTTGTTATGACCTTGCAGAGGCAGCACAGAGGGGAATAACTGTTTTAAACATGTTTTCAGGGCAAAGTGAAGATCTTCGAATGCAAATCTCAGGGCCAGTGTGTGGTGGACCCTAGCACCAGAAAACTGTGCAAGGCGTGCAGGTTCGATGCCTGTAAACGGGCAGGTGTCGACAGTGCAAGTAAGAGAGCTGTCTATTTTATTGTTTGTTTACCTGTAATTTTCTACATGAACAATTCACACCTTATGTCTATAAAAGTCTAGATACATAGGTGAAAATACGTATTTTCAAAAAGGAAATTTATTAACCAAATGTTATTCAACTGGAATATCAAATAATGTCTTCAATATGATTTCCATCATTTGAGATGCAAAAGTTGACATACCTAACGTCAACTCGATGTAATGAGATCCACATTGTCGTCAGTTTCAGCACATTCACTCTTTATTCCCATTGTGTCCACACTGTATGGTTGCCATTTATATTCTAAATGGAGAGCTTTTTTTTCTTTCTTTCTTTCTTTCTTTCTTTCTTTCTTTCTTTCTTTCTTTCTTTCTTTCTTTCTTTCTTTCTTTCTTTCTTTCTTTCTTTCTTTCTTTCTTTCTTTCTTTCTTTCTTTTTCATTCTTTCTTTCTTTCTTTCTTTCTTTCTTTCTTTCTTTCTTTCTTTCTTTCTTTCTTTCTTTCTTTCTTTCTTTCTTTATTTCTTTCTTTCTTTCTTTCTTTCTTTTTCTTTCTTTCTTTTTTTTTCTTTCTTTCTTTCTTTCTTTCTTTCTTTCTTTCTTTCTTTCTTTCTTTCTTTCTTTCTTTCTTTCTTTCTTTCTTTCTTTTCTTTCTTTCTTTCTTTCTTTCTTTCTTTCTTTTTTTTTCTTTCTTTCTTTCTTTCTTTTCTTTCTTTCTTTCTTTCTTTCTTTCTTTCTTTCTTTCTTTCTTTCTTTCTTTCTTTCTTTCTTTCTTTCTTTCTTTCTTTCTTTCTTTCTTCTTTCTTTCTTTCTTTCTTTCTTTCTTTCTTTCTTTCTTTCTTTCTTTCTTTCTTTCTTTCTTTCTTTCTTTCTTTCTTTCTTTCTTTCTTTCTTTTTTTCTTTCTTTTTCATTCTTTGCTTTCTTCCCTCTTTCCTTCGTTCTTTCATTCTTTCCTTCATTCCTTGCTTCCTCTATCTTCCAATGAAGGTTAGACCTTTCACAAACTCACACCAAGTTATGTACTGATATAAGCGGCACAGTTTTTTCCGTACCAGTTTGTGTCTTCCACGTAAACGATTGGATGGCTTTAAAATATGCTTTGATTGGAATGAGATGACCTTGCTTGGCGTGGTGGCACGCGCTCACAGCAAGCCGAGCAGAAAACCCGGAACTGGAGAGAGGAACGAGGGAAATTCCGAGCTTGGCTCGTGGTCAGTTGCCTACCAGAGTTTAAAGTAAACAGTTGCCCGGCTCTCTAGCGTAGTTGGCTAAACCGGATTGCGCGGAGACTTAGTGACAAACTCCTTGTGGTCCGGGTACAATCCCAGGGGTAGGCAGGAAATCCACATTTATCCCAGATTTACGGTATTTACAGTGGAATCAAGGCCGAAAGGTTGCGATATCCATAATACAGAGCCTAAGGGTTAACAACTCATGGTTTCTGGATACTAAAACAAACAAACAAACAAACAAAGTAAACAGTTGTAAAGTAGTTTGACTGTAATGTAATGAACGTTGTGTGAATGGATTACTGCAGCGACTGTGGAAGTGAGCAGCGGTGTCAATAATTGAATAACCTGTGATTAGGAAGTGTGAGAATCGGGAAGAATAAACTGGCAGAATTTATATTAAAATCTGTGCGCTATTATGCCTTATTCGTTGTGGAAATCTGTATCTGTCCCAAGCAAGCCAGGGTTACTATGAGGAGAAATGTTGCATTAAGCAAAAAAGGAATTGGGCAGAAAAGTTACCAAATTAATATGTTCTAATAATTTTAGTCCAATCACGGGTTGCTTTAACCAATAATTCCTAATTTTGTTACAGTAGTAAATGTTTGCACTTTGTTAAATTTAAATAACACACCAAGCGATCAAATTAGCTAAAGTATTATTTAGGATATCATGTGTTTCTATAATGTGTGAATTTTTATTTTTTAATTTTAAAGCTATATTTTCTCCCATGTTAAACACTCTGCCTTTAGTTTATTCGCACCTTTTGCTATTTAAACTTCGTCTTCATCTTCAGCATTCCGAGCACTTGTGGTTCATTGCTGCAGATATCACCTGTCTCCACTTATCTCTATGGTTTACCTTTTCTTTCCAGTTGGTGACACCAACTGTTTTTAGGCATGTTTGGATATTATCTCTGATCGTCTTCTTGTCAACCTCGAGGTCAACGATCATTCAGGTCCCCTGTGTACACAGTTATTACCTCTGTGCCGTCCGACATTCTCTAAATAAGCCCCAGCCATTTTCTATCTATAAGCCCTCCTGATGAAAGTGATTAATGGTGATTTAAACAACTTATGAATTTCGTTAAGACTGTTAAAACTTACGATATTTGATTTACAGAGGTACAACAGCCCAAGGATGATAATGTGGAAGCAAAAGCTTTAGATCTGCAACTTGAATACGCAGCAAATGTCAACAATCGCCTGATGCCATCAGCATCACATGGCATTCAGTCAGCGTTTCAACAATATTACTTCGCAAATCCGGCATCGCTAGCTTCCCACAATATCTGCTCCACACCGTCAGCAATAAATTTGCACTCTCCTTCTTTTGGCGCCGGTCTCTACAATCAGAACCACATTAACCATTTCGGTAGTCACCAAGGGGTTAATCCACACGCGTTTACAAGCAGTCAGCTGCCAGTTCATAGCAGCAACAGCACAGCAGCAGCTAGCTCATCCATGCCATTATGGCCACCAGCATTAGTTGGGGGATACCTTCCCGCTGGATATTCATCAATGGAATTCAATAACAGACTAGCAGCATCATCGTCGTCGATCAATGTTCCCCATGGCGGTTCTTCAGACATCGCCACTTCTTCTAAATACTACGCGGATGTGGCTAATTATTTATCCAGTATGGGATCTAATTTGTTTTACAACCCAAATGAAGCTTTACCATCTCAGCATGGTGCTTTGTCTTACATGGATTTATTTCAGCAGTCAGCGTCTGCCATAGCAAACTATGCATCTGTTTCGGACGCTCGTTCTTTGGCCTCTGCTTACATAGACAGATATGGTCTAAATGGACAAGATTTGAATAATGTCCCAGTGCCCGTTTATGACAGTACCCATGCCGCTCACACAGGCAGTTATTCAGTACGCAATACCCGGCAAAGCACGATAAACTCATTAATGAGTACAGTTCCCTTCTCGGTACAAGCTCAACCAGAGGACAGTAAATATGATATTGTTGGCATTTTTCAACGTAATAGATGTAATTCTCAAAATAGCAGAATGGGTGTGAAAAAGGAACTGGATTATCTCTACCACAACGCCAATGATTTGACTGACAATGAACAAGACTCAAGTGATTCTCTAGACGAGACCCAACATAGTCATCAGCTTCAGATTGAAAGAGATCTCCAACTATCCTCACTTCAAAACGAAAGCCAACAGCCTTCATTGGTCGCTAACTACTTGCTTGCGGGACCGTCAAGGGGATCTAAAGAGATTCCTTGTATGCAGCAGTCAGGGAAGTCAAGTGCTTTCATGATCGACATGCTTCTGAAACCACAACAACAACACATGTGGTCAAAGAATGTTGAACGGGGATTGACGGATAAAGGATCTGCTCCAGATCATCAAGAAAGTATACCATCTCTTGAAGACACTTTGGAATATGTTGATGTTTATAACACCACTGAAGACATTGAGCGTGATGAACTAAAATCTAAACGTGTCAACACACCCGAGACATTGTACAAAGACAATTTGAACACCGACTCTGCTAAAGATGCATCGGAAGTTAAAAAGTCTGCAAAGAATATGTACAGTAGTGAGAGCCAGTTAACGGCGAAAACAACGATGTCCCAGCAAACGACCTCATCGCTTTTGTTGAATCAAAGTCATTGTGTAAGTGGCGGGGACAGTGGTCTAGGCAGAAGTAACCAAGCCTCCTCTTCTGATCTTCAACATAACAGACCTACAAGCTTGGACAACATGAAGGCATCAGGATCCGAAATGAGGCACGTACACTTCGTTAACAAAGAAAACTTGCAAGCTACACCGCCCAGGAGCAAAAGAAGGCTTTCTTTAAGCGAGGAGTCTAGTGCTGGCCCCACTAAGAAAATAAAACCAGACAACTCCAGTCTAGCATCAACTTCATGTAACAGAAACTATCTTTGCGAAATCTATCAAAACTTCACTAGCAACACGAAGAATCATGAAAACAGTCCCCGAAAACTGGTAGCCCAACTGGCAACCGGCTCTGACTCATCGTCAGAAGACGAAGCAACGACCAGGAATGCCAAACTGCGCCCAAAGTACACCAGTACGCCGATTGTGCTAGCAAAAGTTGACAGTTCTAAATCTTTCTTGGAAATTATATGTGCTTTTGCCAATTACTTCCAAACTGACAATAAAACCACACCAGATGAAGATTCTGATACATGTGTTAAACACTCACCATGTAGCTCTTCTTCTCTGAAGAAACTATCATTCATCGAAGACGTTAGTGAGGATAGTTTCCATCAGCAGGGTTGTTCAGAAAGCCAGACCCAAAAATGGGAAAGACTGGACACATTTCAAGCGATCGTAATGAGAAAAGTTCAAAGTTCAGATACCTACACGATGACGGAGTTTAAGGCAGATGCATTGAAACTTAACTTCCTTGCTCGAGATGCAGTACGATGTGGACATTTGAAATTTTAACACTGCTGTGTATACTACCAAGATCAGTTTCATACGGAACAATGCCTTCACGCCCAGGAAGCCATTAAATACACACTAGACAATTGGATTGTTAACGCACTAATTCCTGTTAACACAATGACAACAAAACTGGACAGCATTGATGTGTGTATTAGTTCAGTGAAAAACTGGGTATTCTTCCCTCTAATGACCTCATCCAGGTGTTGGGGGAAGATGTGAGGGCTTTGTTTGCGCTAAGAGGGATGTTAACGCTTCGATTCTTTACAAGAAGTTGCGCACAAAAATATAATCAAAAAAGTGTTATGCCTTGTAGACAATGCAGTTGAAAACATTATAATTTAAGTATAACAGTTACTGTGCTGATAAGATGTTCACTGTCTTATTTACTACGTAAGTATTTATGAAAATGGCGTTGGACACATTATTGGAATTGAAACATGATTCGATGGAACTATGGCTTGCCTGTTTGTTACTAAAGCCCTAATAAGAAATACAATTAGGTTCCTATCCTTTAACTCTCTCAGTATCAGAAAATACTTTCCTAGTGTTAACCAGTTAAGAAATTTCAGCGTTTAAAATTAATCAGTGAATCACTTTCAAAATTGTGACATAAAAGTAGTGCTGACCATTGTACAAGCCAGATTTCTTGATTGTGTTCTGACCAAATACAAAAGTGAGAGAGCGTATTAGGCTAAGCAGGGGATTCAGTTGAAAGCATGGTTCCAACTTCTGTATTTATAAGCTGTTAAGGGTTTTACTAGGCCATTTTTCTGTTAGTAATTTGCCATTGCCCAGTAAACGTCGACGCCCAAACCTGTGTCGAAATCAATGCAAAACTATCTTATGTCACAAGGGAAGGAAACATTAATGAACACTAATCTTCCAAACAAGGCGTAAACAGCACCTAATGAAGACTGATTTGAAACAGCCAACCTCTTCATGCAGAAAATGGTGACCTAAATGATCCAAACAGTCGATTCTAAACTCTACGAAAGAGCATCTCTTAAACTGGCTGAGAATTATCTTTCAATGAGAGATGACCAGTAAGGAGAAAATACATGAGCCGCCACTGACGACCCAGTTCGCGATGACTGTGCGTTCTTTCGCAATAACTTCGACTATTTTATTATTTATTGTTTTTATTTATTTTATAAAGGATTTTATTTGCAAGCATTTGTTTTATCATTTTTTTAATTATAAAAATACTAGTATCCACTACCAGGGTCCCCTTCAATGTTCCTGAAAACATGGATCGTTTACAAGATGCTATTTATTAAGTAACAAGTGAACACTTAGTGGCATGTGTGCGAATATTTCAAAGATGCTGTTTACGGATTCACAAGTGAACACTTCGACAGTGGCGTTTGTGCGAATGTTTCAAAGACGTTGTTTACGGATTCACGAGTGAACCCTTCGGCAATGATTCATGTGCATAAATTTAACAGATGCTGTGTGCTTAATTACAGCTGAACATTTCAGCTGTGGCATTGGTGTGTTCACTGTGCAAATTTCAAAGATGTTACATAATGAGTTTCACATCCCAGCCTTGACACGATATTTCACCTGCAGCGGATATTTCACAAATGTTGTGTGGTTACCTATAACATTCCAGCAATGACACCATATTTCACCTGTAGCGGATATTTTACAAATGTTATGTGGTTACCTATAACATTCCAGCAATGACACCATGTTTCACCTGAGCGGATATTTCACAAATGCTATGTGGCTACTTATAACATTCCAGCCTTGACACCATATTTCACTTGTAGCCGATATTTTACAAATGTTATGTGGTTACCTATAACATTCCAGGAATTATGCTATGACCTAACCGAAACGGATGTTAAAAAAGATTAATGTTGTGTGGTTATTTACAGTTTAACATTCCAGTAATAACACCATGTCTTAACTGTAAAGAGTATTACACAAATGTTCTCTGGTTACGTACAGTTTCAAATTTCAGTCACTTGTGGCTCGTTTGTAGAGAATATTATCATCTGAATCACCTACAGTGTAACATGCCATTATTTACAATATTATGTTTACTATAAGAGTTTAAAAAAAAAAATGATCTAATTTTCAGGCCTTTATGTGTAGTGGATGGGAGTAGACTCTTGCGTGTGGACTGGAAGGTCGTGGGTTCGCTCCTATACGAAGCCGGACCTTTTTCAAAATATGACCTTGTCTCCCAAGTGAGCCAGCCTTGATTGGGTACCGGGTGTTTGTCCTGGAAAGTAAAGGCGGCCGGCGTGATGCTGACCACATCACACACCAAGTGCCGTTTGGTCTTTAAAATATAGATCAAGCCCTTTATATCCAATACACCTAAAAGTCGTGGAAACGGGTCCTTTACTTTACCTATCACTAATGCCTTCAAAGAGCTTTAGCTCGAATCCCTTGGATGCAATTTTTTTTTTTAAAAACTGGCCTAGGGCTCTGAGCTCAACTCGGCCTAAACTGGGTACCAGGAAATCTTGTAGAAAGTAAAGACGCTCAGAATGATGTTAACCACCTACCTAGCGAGTGCCCAATGGTATATTTAAAAAAAAATATGGCCCAAGTATATTCAGATGCGCCAAAGTCACATGACTGTTCGTTTACTTGCTGCTTAAATACACTAGGCCACTTTCCATTTTCCTTAGCAGAAATGACAACAGTTTTGTTGATATTTCGGACTCAATTAAATACGCTCTATGCTTGGTTTCACAACAATGGATAGTGTTTTCGTTGTACAGAAAATTTTAAAGATATTAAATACTGAAATAGGTGTCCAGTGTCGACGCCAATCAGTGGCAGGTTTATATTTTTGACCAGTACGGCTCGGTCAATCGACCCTGATCTTGATTCATACAAAATAGGCACCGGCCGAGAATTATTTGGGTAGAAACGTTTGGGGAGTTAGAGGTTCGGGATTGTCCTACAGGAGTGGCAGGATTATATTTACGACCAGTACGGCTCTGGATTTCGACCCCGACCCCGGTTCATGCAAGCTAAGCACAAGGAAATTGTCACAATTTTCCGGGAATTGTTTAGACAGGAACGATTAGTGAGTTCATGGTTTAGGGTCAACCCCCAGCAGTGGCAGGATTATATTTCCTACCAGTACGGCTCTGGGGATTGACTCCGACCCCGATTCATACACAACAGGCACAAGAAAATTGTCAGAATTCTCCATGAATTGTTTAGACATGAACGATTAGTGAGTTCATGGTTTAGGGTCAACCCCCAGCAGTGGCAGGATTATATTTCCTACCAGTACGGCTCTGGGGATCGATCCCGACCCCGATTCCAACAAAATAGGCACCGGAAAATAGAATTTTCCGGGAATAGTTTAAACAGAAACGATTAGTGAGTTCATGGTTTAGGGTCAACCCCCAGCAGTGGCAGGATTATATTTCCTACCAGTACGGCTCTGGGGATCGATCCCAACCCCGAATCCAACAAAATGGGTACCGAAAAATTGTCAGAACTCATCAGGAATTGCTTGGACTGGGGTGGGTGACGAGGAGGGGAACTCGTTACATTACCTCATATATTGTTGCCTAGAATATGTGAAAGCCTAACACTTCACACCTCAACAACATTCCTGAAGGGCCGGATTTATTTTTAGTGAGGCCCTAAGGTATATATAAACCCTGAGGCCCTACCGTTTGAAACTACACTACCTATCTCAGAGAACTTTAAAATATATATGTTAACGGAAGACGCAAATTGACGCATACCAAGCCGTATTTTATTAAGTTTAAATAGGCTAAAACAAGTTAGTATAAATATGTTTGAAATAATGTACGTGGCTAACATAGTAGTAATAAAATGGAAAATTTTTTGGGAATTTAAAAAAAATAATTACAGAAAACTGCATTTGTGAACGAAACAAAAATAAGTTTGTGTTAGGGCCCTACTGGCTTTGACGCCATAAACTGTAGCTTAGTTTGTGCCTAAATCCAGCATTGGCATCCAACATTGGCATCCAACATTGGCATCCAACATTGGCATCCAACATTGGCATCCAACATTGGCATCCAACATTGGCATCCAACATTGGCATCCAACATTGGCATCCAACATTGGCATCCAACATTGGCATCCAACATTGGCATCCAACATTGGTATCCAGCATTGGCATCCAGCATTGGCATCCAACATTGGCATCCAACATTGGCATCCAGCATTGGCATCCAGCATTGGCATCCAGCATTGGCATCCAACATTGGCATCCAGCATTGGCATCCAGCATTGGCATCCAGCATTGGTATCCAGCATTGGTATCCATCATTGGCATCCAACATTGGCATCCAGCATTGGCATCCAACATTGGCATCCAACATTGGCATCCAACATTGGCATCCAACATTGGCATCCAACATTGGCATCCAACATTGGCATCCAACATTGGCATCCAACATTGGCATCCAACATTGGCATCCAACATTGGCATCCAACATTGGTATCCAACATTGGTATCCATCATTGGCATCCAACATTGGCATCCAACATTGGCATCCAGCATTGGCATCCAGCATTGGCATCCAACATTGGCATCCAGCATTGGCATCCAGCATTGGCATCCAGCATTGGCATCCAGCATTGGTATCCAGCATTGGTATCCATCATTGGCATCCAACATTGGCATCCAACATTGGCATCCAGCATTGGCATCCAGCATTGGCATCCAACATTGGCATCCAACATTGGCATCCAACATTGGCATCCAACATTGGCATCCAACATTGGCATCCAACATTGGCATCCAACATTGGCATCCAACATTGGCATCCAACATTGGCATCCAACATTGGCATCCAACATTGGCATCCAACATTGGCATCCAACATTGGCATCCAACATTGGCATCCAACATTGGTATCCAGCATTGGCATGTCTGCTATAAGAGCTCTTCGTGAAACTGAATTATTTATAACATTCCATTGACATTCCATAACAAAACATTCACAGTTTGGTATGGTCATATTTTCGAGTGTTTTGGCGTATACCGGACAAATGTTGTTAACTCTAAATGTATGTCAACTAACTGTCACTTAGTAGGTAATGTAGTCACCACTTGACCGCTTTTACTTTCCAAGAGATTTCTTGGTAGCCAATGGGACGACCTGGTAGCCCAGACCAGTTATTAAAACATCGGCCTCGATTCGGATTCGTACTGCACTCAAGACCTTCAGCTCCACAGGCGAGAATCTAAGCACTGCCACACGCAACACTCAGGTTCTGGAACAGGACTGCAGTCCAGAAGTGGACGAACAACCAGAACTTTCCACCGGAGTTTACAGGCGGTGAACGCGAAGAAGGAGAAGTAAGCACTACCCTAACGGGGATAGCATTCCCGGTTGTAATTTTTTTTTTTTTTTTGTCGTTGTTCTAATATGCTTTTTGAACCTCTGTTGTGAAATCTTCATTTGTCGAATAAAGTTAACTTTTTATGTTTATTTTTGTCCAGGACAGTTTTTTCTTAAATACTTTACATCTCACAATGTGGGTAATTTAGGGACACATTCTGTAAGACCTGATAAGTAAAGCAAGCGTAAAACAGAAAGGCTTACGGTATCAAGGTGGGACATAAGTGAGTAAGGCAACAGAAGAATGGAGAAATGCACGCCATAAGCGGTAATTAAGAAGTGTATTGTTAATTATTTTGGATTCAGAGTTACTCCAGTGACATCCACTGGTTAGATCTTCTGAGCTCTGAAAAGACATGGAGCTGTTGTTTGTGTTGGTCTAGAAAGCTGAGTGTCTGAATAATGACGATTTTTATCTCTCGCTTTTTAAACCTTTTAATAAAACATTTTAAAAACATAACGTTAAAAAACATTTAAAAATAAAAACTTTTAACAAAAAAAAAAAAAATAATAATAATAATAATAATATTTAAAAACAAACATTTTAGAAACGATCATGAATAAAACCAATCTTAAGAAGTAGCACTAAAAAAAAAAAAAACTGTCTTCTGACAAAACAGACGTTGCAAACTTTAAAGTATTGAACAGCATGCAACATGCAATCAGTTAGGATTTTAAGTTTTAAACTTTTAGCGGTACATTTTTAGTGTTTCTGATTATAATCTGCTGAAAAGGTTTTATTCAGCGTAATTACTTCAGGCGTTTTCTGTAAGGTTATGTATCATCCCGAATAGTGGTAAACTTCTAACTAATTGCTGCCCACAAAGCACCAATCCCAAGAATCCCATCGACAATCCACGGGATTCTCGGTACAAATTCCATATTCGTTTAGTATTTACTGTTATGACAAATCCACGAAGATTAAACATAATCTCAGAATTGATGATCTGAAAAACTGTTTCTTTTTTAAACAGTGATATTTTTATTTTCCGTGATGTGAATTTGTGTGCGATGTTGCGTGTTTTCTGGTGATAATTTATGCGACATATAGTAATTAAATTTTTAACATGTGTGTCCGTGTGGTTGTATATGTTTGTTTGATATTTGATTGTTACACTTCTGATTGGTGATTATCTTCTGATTGGCGATTATTGTGTAGGGTATTGCATATTGATGCGATGACGTTGTGAGCATTATGATGCATTTTTGTGTGATAACAAACATATAAATTTTATAACGCATTCGTGGGTATTCCATTGAGCATCCCCCATTTGACCTCTGTTGTAAAGTCTCTAATGCTGTTTAATGTGGGACCTAGATATTCGCAGTTTGTGAAATTTTTAGTTTTTCCACCATTTATTGTTATTTTTCAGTGATAGGCACTTCTGTCTGCAAATTATTTTGCTTTCTTTAAGCTCAAGTACAGTCGTTCTAAGATTGTTAAACGCGTAGGTATTCACTATACACTGAGTGCTACTTAGTTTAACCGTTACGATTTTCCACGATTTTTCCTTAGTTTGAGAGAGCATTTTTTTGTTGTTGTTGTAACTTTCAAGTCCTACCCTGGCTTTCTTCAGGGGCCCTAAAATAATCTTACGATGGAACAGGGTTTCTGGAACTTGTACCCGTGAGATTCGCATCCGAATGGTAGCACTTTGTGTCAGCGGGTGTTTGTCGCTCGTTGTGCTGTCCTGGTGGGGTTAAACGTCACGGGTTTCCACATCGTCCTCATATAAGCGTGGGTTAAACCTCACGGGTTTCCTCCTCCTTGTCCTCACAGTAGCGTGGGTTAAACATTACGGGTTTCCTCTTCCTTGTCCTCACAGGAGTGTGGGTTAAACCTCACGAGTTTCCTCCTTCTTGTCCTCACAGGAGTGTGGGTTAAACCTCACGAGTTTCCTCCTCCTTGTCCTCACAGTAGTGTGGGTTAAACGTCGCAGGTTTCCACCTCCTTGCCCTCACAGGAGTGTGGGTTAAACCTCACGGGTTTCTTCCTCCTTGTCCTGACAGGCGTGTAGATTAACCGTCACTGGTTTCCTCCTCCTTGTCCTCACAGGAGTGTGTGTTAAACGTCACTGGTTTTCTCCTCCGTGTCCTCACAGGAGTGTCTGTTAAACGCACGACCGTCTCCACATTAATTTAAACCTGGAGACGGTCCTGGTTACACGTTACTTGTGCAGCTGTTAAGGGTGTCCTAATTATAGCTCTTCTTGGAGGTTGAACGGGATATCTAAGGTCTGTCCTGTTGGTCTGCCATCCAGATTGAGATTTCATTATCTCTGGATGGTCAACCTCTACGTAGTAGCCCTAAAAAGACAATCGATCTATCGATCGATCGAACGGGTTTCCCAATGATAATTTCTTTGGAAGGTTGTGTGGGGTGCTTAGGGTTACCCTCTTGGTTTGCCAACTTGGATAAGATTTATGTGGTCTCTGGGATAGTCAAACTCTTAAGTGACAGTCTGAAGAGAGAGAGAGAGAGAGAGAGAGAGAGAGAGAGAGAGAGAGAGAGAGAGAGAGAGAGAGAGAGAGAGAGAGAGAGAGAGAGAGAGAAGGCAGGCAGATTGAGTAAAGATTATATATTTATGCACTATAATGCGCTGCTATGCTGGTACGCACTTTGATTAATAAGTAGAGAATGATGCACCTGGGTAAGACCAGAGGGTTCGGCGGGCACACTACCCTAAGAGGAAAGACAAGACGGACATACAATCAGACTACGACCGGCACTATTAGTATTGGAACTCTGCGCTGGCTGCTGAGGATGGAGGCGGAGCGCGTATGGGAATGCCCCGTATGCTGTGATGTCAATTCTTGACTCAACTCAACTCTTGATTAATGAATGAATGACGTGATCAGTCTGCGTTATAATGTAATACCCATTATTCTATGATGTCTGACTATATTATGGTGTGTTTTTATGTTAAGATATATTCATATGTTGTTTCTGAGCCATGCATTATAATGTGATGCATTATGTCAATAAAGATTACCATATATTGTCATTATAGTGAGTTTTTCTGTCTTCTTGTTCTTGGTTTATTTCTACTTCTCCTACCCATTCTCCTCACAATTTGCTTCCTCAATCTTTGTCTCGTATTTGTTTTTCTTCTGATTCTCCTCCTCCTCAGTCTTCCTCTCCTTCTCCACATCCTTCTCCTCCACCTCCTTAGCCACCACAATCTTTTAGAACAACAACCAGTACCACACCACCACTACTTGTACTACCACTATAATTACTACTATTACTACCACAACTACTACTTCTCCTACTAATACATCGTCTTCTCTTAGGGCGGTCCCTAAAAATAAATGAATCTAGCTTCTAGATTTACCGAGTCTAAAACGAGTTCCAGCAATTGTTCTGGGACATCAAGGCTGCCAATTCAATCACATCTACAGTTTGTCCAACTCTTGATTTCATCCTTCCAAACCTCTAGCTCGTCTGCGTTAAATTGTGTCTGTGTCCCCTCCCGACTGCTTCCTGTTCTTTTGATCACCCTTGTGACTTGAGTCGTATTATTGAGGGTTCAACTGTGTCTGTGTCCCCTCCCCGCTGCTCCCTGTTGGTTTGATCACACTTGTGACTTTGAGTCGCATCGTGGATCATATATTTGATTTATATACCTATTGTCGCCATTATTAATACATCCAAACATAATTATAAGTGGAAAGAAACAGATTATAAACAGCATATTCATTCCAACATTAAGCAATTAGTTCCAAACATGTACACTAAAGCCCATGTACGCAAAAACACAACTTATGAGATGAGATACCTGAACAAAGCCGCCAACCTAACAGTCCGAGATCGAGTGAATAATGATACTATCCGACAAATTGTGGGAACGTCACCTTGTACTAACTTCATCGAGCAACAGCAGATCAACGGGTTTGGTCATCTCGTTAGAATGCTGTAAGATCAAATACAGTCACAAGCACCACATCTCAGAAGTTCAGTTCAAGATCAAGAGGACGGCCGTGAAATACGTATGGACAACATTAAATACACTCCACACCTTCACGGCATGACAACAGCCAGTGGCCTCCAGGGTGCACCGGGTCGCAAATTATTCCTACCCACGGCGCTTAACGGCCGAAGTGATTTATGATGATGTTGCTGATCAAGGATGGTTTAACTTCCAAAGAAGTTATAAAGGGGGCACAAATAACGGCTACATCAACCTTGTGTAACCTGTAGTCCTATATGGCAAGCATAGTATATTCTGAGCTTTTACTTTTCCCTCAATGAGAAGGAGGCAAACAACGTTCTTTGTGTTTTAAGCAGCACTGGAAAATATCGTGACCACAGAAAGGATCACTGGTGGAACAGGCAGAGTTAAGACAGCGGCATACACGAATATCATCAGTGGAATTGATCCACAATACCAAAGAACGAGATCTGTATAGATGCATGAACTACTTCGCCAGCCGACTAGGCACTTGATGAGGATGAGCGTTTTTTTAAAACCCAATCTGAATTCGAGACTTAGATTTCTGCTTTGATGTCTAGAGAGAATGAAAATGGCAGAGACATCAAGTCAAAGGAGCTGAATGGTCGCAGACCACGAGACAGTACCAGAAGATAGTGGAGAGATAATATCCAGACAGACCTACAAACACTTGGAGCCAGCAACTTGAAAAAGAAGGCCAGTTGCAAAGATGAATGGTGGCTGGGGACATCTGCAGAACTGAACTTCAAGGGCTCAGAATCTGAAAAATTCGTGTCGTTGAATTTGGTAGGAGTGTGTCGCGTCCCTTATTTGATTACTCCCACCTCTTACAGTCCGACCCTAAAGAACCTGTATTTGATTGTTTGTGTTGCCATTCACTAACTAGCTCTTTAGGAATAAACAATCACATGTCCATTGCGGTCTATTATCACAGGCGCTAGAGTACTGTACACCTAATCAAGACCCGTAACACACAGAGAAGAATCCCTTAATCAGCCAAAATCCAAAGATATCGCGCAACCGTCACTGAAGATTAAACTTGCAAGCTATGCAGCCTGATAAAGGACGTGGGATTACAGCGCCCAGTCAATCTTCAGATGCCCTCATTCCAATGACGTAACAACTGTCGGACTTGCCAACTCCATCCTAGAAATACACCAGGCTTGTAGACACCATCGATTCAACAAAGCTGCAAATTGGGTGGGTAAGCTATGCACGCAAACGAGAACACTCATCTCAATTCTTTGACAATTCTTTTAAAACAGCTGTATCATTAGTATTATGGAAAGCCGGATTAGGATTTATCAGGACTTTTGTGCATTGGGTATTTTGGGGGCATTCTTTCGTAGTGACAAAGCCTTATTTGACGTGACAAATAGCTGTGAGTGAGTGACGTTTAAACCTACCAGGACTGCACAACGAGTGATTAACGCCCGCTGACACAAAGTGCCACCATTCGGGTGAGAATCCTACAGGCGCATGTACCAGAAACCCCGTTAAACCTCAAGGTTACGTCAAGACCCCCTAAGACAGCTTGGGTGGGTTCATCGGTGACTGGGTCGTCCAATGGATCAGAATTTGGGCCTGTCTCCTTTGATCGCATTAACATTACAAGAGGAGTCATATTCAGGGCTCTTGGTGTCATGTAACGGTAAGCCATTTTATGCACAATTTAGTCACAATTATAACCTAAAGCCCCCCCCCCCCGCCCCATTTTTCGGTTGAACGTGCCGATTTTTGTTTTCAGCAAAGGACTAAAAAATAGTTGCGGGGCTTCTAAATTGCCTCCCATAATTAGACGAAAACACACGCGCTCACACACAATACAAACACACCACACACAAACGGATGCATGCTGTGTGGATACACATGTATGTTTAAAGATGATGAATTAAACACATTCATCGCGCAAGTCACTCTTTTATTCCTTCGAATTGTTAAATGACAGATGAAATAAAGAGTGAACTTTATAATTTGTCATAGATAACTAACTAAATAGCTAGCTAGCTAGCTAGCTAACTAACTAACTATCTAACTAAACAACCAACCAACTAGCTAACTAACTAACTAAACAACCAACCAACTAACTAACTAACTAACTAACTAACTAACTAACTAACTAACTAACTAACTAACTAACTAACTAACTAACTAACTAACTAAACAGCTAACCAACTAATTAACCAATCAATTTAAGCTACCTACATACCAACTAACCAAGTTGGGAGGGGGAAATCCATTACCTTACCGAAGATTCGAACCTGGGTCGCTTCAACGAGAGCCTTTCTTACTTACAGCCTGGCCAGGCGCTCTTCGACTTTTACATGTTTCTTAAAGCTAGCTACTCTTGTTTAGACACAATGACCAGCGACGCCGCTTTTAAGAAAAATTCTTGTTATTTGTATCATTACCATTAGCCTAATATTGTCTAGAACTCAACCTAGTCCGGCCCTTTGAAACTTCCCTCAGAACATGTTTAAGGACCCCCTAATGTTTTCTGCGTGTCGGCGCCATGGATAGGTCTTTTGTAGAACGTCGCTCTCACCATGCCATGCCTGAAAACCACTCTCTCCCTCCCCCTCCTGCTAATTTCATTACCTAGTGAACTTTGTTGCCCAGTGTCCGAAATCCAGCTTTACGAAAGGGCTAAGCTGAAGAAAACCCAAGCTGTACATTTTATAGTTACGAAACATTTACTAACTGTTATATAAGGATATGTTTTAAGAAACACAAGGTTCCCAAATTTAAACCCAAAGCATCATATAAAACCCAAGATCTTGTTGGTGGGAGGGGGAGGAGGAGGGGGGGGGCACCTACTGACAGCTCTGCTTTACGGGGATGAAGGTGTTCACACTTACAGGACACTAGTAAGTAAGTAAATTTTACCCAGCAGGATATCATACAGAGCGATAAACACCCGGTAACACCGGCAAGGATCCTGAAATACTTCGGGTAGATTTTGAACTAAAAATTTTGCCCGGGCAGCGTCGCTAGGCTACTCTTTTCGATTTCCAGCTGTCAAGGGATTTTTTTTTTACGTGGGCAACAATGCACACAGGCATCCGATCTCACCACCCAGAGACCAGGGGGAATTACTAGAAGTCAAAGTCCACCTCAAAAAATCCAAGCCCTTATCGGGGATTGAACCCGGAACCATGCTTCGAGACCACGTAGCTCTCTTGCAGTCTCCCAGAAACGATATGCCGTCTATGAGTCAGTCAATGCCCTTCAGTTTTAAGATCCTAAAGAAAATCATTATTTTTTTTTTAAATTCTACTAATAATTCAGTCTTTCTAGTGATTACCAGCTGTAAACTCTGGCGGAAAGTTGTGGTTGTTTGTCCACTTCTGGACTTATGTCTTGTTCCAGAGTTTTGCGTGCACATCCATTTTACAGATCTTCTTCTTATTCTGCCTTCATCCAGAGGCATAAACGCGTTGTGCTCATTTACAACCTAGCTGCGATATTTGCACCTTTCACCCGACACTCTAACGTGGAAGGAAACGCCTCTAATTTGTCACTATTTACGACATTCTTGTTAGGACAGCAGTGCCTACCCCTTCCTCCCTACCCCCTTCCCCCCTCAAATAATCCCGCCACGGTTCCCCAAACTGGGGCCCGCTGAATTCATACAGGAGGCATTTGTGTTCTAAAAAAAAAGTAAAAGTAAAGGACCCTTTTCCATGCTTTTCAGGCGTGTATTGGGTATATAGGGCTAGACCTATATTATATAGACCAAACAGCATTTGGTGAGTGATATTTAGTATTACGATGGGTGCTTTACTTCCCAGGCAGATACCTGGTAACCACTCATGGTTGGGTCAAGGTTATTTTTTAAAAAAGTTCCGATCCCCGTCATGAACCGAACCCACGACCTTCCGTTCCGCAGGCAGGCGTCTAGACCACGACAGCTCCCCATTTGTGTTCTAACCCTTAATTATTCTTTAAAGGTAACCAGTAACCACTATGAATGCCATAATTGTAACTTCTCAAATAAACTGAGGGGGAATCATTGAGGCCGTACAAACATTATATGCCTAATAAACAGACAGACAGTATATAGAAAGATCCACTAGACAACATAAAAATCTAAAGCTATAGCCTAGGAGGTTGAACAGGGTATCCAGGATTTGCTCCTTAGGATTGCCATCTAGACTGTGACGCTTGAACTCCCAGGGGTAGTCAAACCTTAATGAAGTAGCTTGTAATGGAAAAACCGATAGAACAGCAACATCTAAATAAAAAAAAATAAAAAAACATAACGCAATCAAGACTAAATAATATATAACAGACATGCAGAGGCAAGCAGTAAAACAAAACCAAAAAAAAAAAAAAAAAACCTAAAGAATATTTTCAAGCAGCCGTGCTAATGCAATATTTTTGTAGGCCAGTTGACACTCAAAATCCTGCCGATCTTCTTTACTCCCTAGGACACTTCTTTGTTACCCGTTGTAGGCTATGTTGCCCTAGGAACTGAGTTCAATATTCTTCTTTCTTCTTCTTCGTGTTCACTGGCCGTAAACATCGGTGGAAAGTTCTGGCTGTTTGTCCACCTCTGGACTTTAGTCTTGTTCTTATTAACCAGAGATCAGGTGAAATTACTAGAAATCCATGTCAAAAAATCCTAGCCTTCACCGGGGTTTGAACACTCTAGGCAGATGCCATACCTTGAGACCACTTAGTCCTCAAGAGATATGGGCCAACTACATAAATCATTTAGTATTCCACACTGCAGCCAACACACTATTCTGTCATGACACACATTTGGAAAGCTTTGGTCCATTCACTGAGCTTCATAACTCCCACAGAAACACACATTTGAGAGTCACAAAACTCGACCTAGTCCGGCTATTTTTGAAACTTTCAAAGGCCTCAGTATAACAGTAAAGTTTAAAAGAGTTTCTGAAATTTGTATTTTAGTGGAGTTCTCATCTGAATAGTGTCTCTCTGGGTCACTTGGTGTTAATCGTTCAGTATACTGTCCTAATGGGCTTTTGACTTTACTCCCTCACCCACAAATTTTAAGAAAAAGAAATGTGACACGTTTATTTACAAGTGTTTATTTTATTAAAGGCACCAAAAATAAGAATAAAAATATGAGAAACAACCACAAATGTAACCTGTATACATATAATTAGTTTTCGAATACACTTTGCTTGTTAGTTGTCTTAGCTTGCCTTTGTTTTGTTAGTCTGTATGTTTGTATGAAGCATTCATATTATGCATTTTGCTATATGACTTCGTCATGCAGGATATATAAAATACAATTATTGTGTAAAAGATCAAATAGTCAAAAAAGGCCAACGATATGCCAGATATACTTTTTTATGACTAAAACAAATACTTGCAGATACAATTTCATGACTAAAAAAACCCACTGAGAAATATAATTTCAATAGTTAACAATACTGAAGTTTTCTTTTATGAATTAAAAAAAAAATGATTTTAAGGAGTCTATTGTCAATTTAAAACAACAACAAACAAAATCCTTCTGTATCTTTCAGAAATTTAAAAAAAAAAAAAACTAGACAGTAAAGTAAAGGACCCTTTTCCACACTTTTAGGCGTATAGGGCATATAGGGCTAGACCTATATTTTATAGACCAATCGGCACCAGATGGGTAATGTGGTCAGCATCACGCCGGTCGCCTTTACTTCCCGGGAATGCACCCGGTATCCACTCAAGGTTGGGTCGACCTGGGAGCCAAGGTCATTTTTGACAGTCTGACTCCACCAGGGAGCGAACCCACAACTTTCCAATCTGCGGCGAGCTCTAGGCGCTCCGCCACGGCGACTCAGACAGTCTTACGAATTTACAAAATTTAGGAAAAAAACAAAAACTATGAGACTGTCTTTCAAAAAAAAAAGAAAAAACAAACCCTATCAGAGTCTTACATAAATTACAAAACATCACCAGAGACACTTTCATGAATTTTAAACTTTCGTGAATTTAAAAACACACTGAAAATAAAAACCACACAAGAGTCTTTAATAAATTTAAAAAAAACTATCAGACTATCTTTCATAAATTTAGAAAACACACATACAATTAGTCTTCCATAAACTAAACTAAAACACTAGTCAGTGAGTATTTCGTGAATTAAAAAAGTACTGTAAGGTATTCTTTCATGAAATTACAAAAACAAAAACAAAACACATTAAAAAACCTGTCAGAATGACATCACAAACTAAAAAAAAAGTCAGAGAATCTGTGACAAATTTAAAAAAAACAAAAAGCATCATATAGTTTTTCGTAAGTTATATAATAATAATAAAAAAAAAACAGAACATCAGTGAGTTAAGAAAAAAACTGTCAGAAATGCTTTAATGATTCTGAAGAGCTGACCAAATAGGCAGTAGCAAGGCAACTGTGTAAATTAATGTGACAGAAGAATGTTTACAGCACTATCACTCTGGTATCTATATTTATTGCTCCTTGACATCATCATGGAGTTGTACTAGAATCTTCTAGTGTGGTCTACATAAGGAGAATGAAACACTTATGCAGACTCTGAGCAATTGGAGTGATCCTCAACCTTTTTGATCCAAAAGAATCTAAACAAATGACCTCTTGCAAAATTTTGTTTCAATGAAATGCATTGTTAGCATTAACTGAAATCCCCCCTTAAAAGACTACAGGAAGAGAAAGATAAGAAGAAGAAGAACCAGGTATTTTGTCTTAGTAATTTTTTTTTAGAAATCCATGGGGTTGAAACCTATGAGCACCAAACAGACATGCTAGCTTTTTGTATCATGGCCTCCAAAGTGACTCAAACAAAAATACATTTTTGTTGTAATTGTAATTTTGCCACAGAAAAAAAATCTACTTTCTAGTCAAGACTAATTACTAAAATGAGGCAAAGATTTATTTGCTTTGACTTCCTTGGGCCATAACTATAGAGGTTTTGTCATTATAAGTGATGTCATAATGATAAAAAAATTTACTTTTTTCCACCCAAAAAAATATTTTGACATTTTTGTGTGTGGTGTAAATATTATCACACCACCATGTTTACAAAATATGCAATTTCGACCAGTACCATAGGTGTTTTAGAGGTGTAGTGGCTACTACCAGAACATTTCCTGTTATCCATCTCAAACACATAAAAGCCTGAGAACTGGCTTTACAGGGGTCAAAGTGTTTTAACACTGAAACTTACTGCACATTTACTGATTACTACATTCATGGAAAATATTTCCATTCTTCTGTTACATTAGCTCTCTGTCCAGTTCTTCTGTTACATTAGCTCTCTGTCCAATTCTTCTGTTACATTAGCTCTCTGTCCAATTCTTCTGTTACATTAGCTCTCTGTCTAATTCTTCTGTTACATTAGCTCTCTGTCCAATTCTTCTGTTAAATTACCTCTCTGTCCCATTCTTCTGTTAAATTAGCTCTCTGTCCCATTCTTCTGTTAAATTAGCTCTCTGTCCAATTCTTCTGTTAAATTAGCTCTCTGTCCACTTCTTCTGTTAAATTAGCTCTCTGTCCAATTCTTCTGTTAAATTAGCTCTCTGTCCCATTCTTCTGTTAAATTAGCTCTCTGTCCCATTCTTCTGTTAAATTAGCTCTCTGTCCCATTCTTCTGTTAAATTAGCTCTCTGTCCCATTCTTCTGTTAAATTAGCTCTCTGTCCCATTCTTCTGTTAAATTAGCTCTCTGTCCCATTCTTATGTTAAATTAGCTCTCTGTCCCATTCTTCTGTTAAATTAGCTCTCTGTCCCATTCTTCTGTTAAATTAGCTCTCTGTCCCATTCCTCTGTTAAATTAGCTCTCTGTCCAATTCTTCTGTTACATTAGCTCTCTGTCCCATTCTTCTGTTAAATTAGCTCTCTGTCCAATTCTTCTGTTAAATTAGCTCTCTGTCCAATTCTTCTGTTACATTAGCTCTCTGTCCAATTCTTCTGTTACATTAGCTCTCTGTCCCATTCTTCTGTTACATTAGCTCTCTGTCCCATTCTTCTGTTAAATTAGCTCTCTGTCCAATTCTTCTGTTACATTAGCTCTCTGTCCCATTCTTCTGTTAAATTAGCTCTCTGTCCAATTCTTCTGTTAAATTAGCTCTCTGTCCCATTCTTCTGTTAAATTAGCTCTCTGTCCAATTCTTCTGTTAAATTAGCTCTCTGTCCCATTCTTCTGTTAAATTAGCTCTCTGTCCAATTCTTCTGTTAAATTAGCTCTCTGTCCCATTCTTCTGTTACATTAGCTCTCTGTCCAATTCTTCTGTTACATTAGCCCTGTGTCCTATTATTCTGTTTCTGTTTCCCATTATTCTTTTAAATTTACTCTATGTCCTGTTTTTCAGTTCTTCCATCTCAGTCGTTACCTAACTTGATGTATCTGATGAATGTATTATTTTAATTTCTTGAACTCTACAGTAAACAAACTTTTAAACAGAAAGTGTTGAAGTATTAAATGCTTCTTCCTCTTTTCTCTACTCCTGGCCTCACAGTGTCAGGGCAGGAAGAGATCAAAAGAAGGGGCACTTCATTTTGCTTCGTAAAAAGTGCATTTTAGTGTAAGTATTAATTGCCTGGTATAAAAAGAGTTAACCCAAAATCATAACATAATTCAGCATAAACTGCAAGTGCACAACAGAAATATGTGAAAAAAATGAAACTTAATGGATTGTTAGGTGTGTTTAGGTATGACATTATAAACCATTATTAAAAATGTTTAGACATGACATTATAACTAATTGTTAAGAATGTTTAGGCATGACATTATAAACCATTATTAAAAATGTTTAGGCATGACATTATAACTAATTGTTAAGAATGTTTAGGCATGAAATTATAACTAATTGTTAAGAATGTTTAGGCATGACATTTTAACTAATTGTTAAGAATGTGTAGGCATGACATTATAACTAATTGTTAAGAATGTTTAGGCATGACATTATAACTAATTGCTAAGAATGTTTAGGCATGACATTATAACTAATTGTTAAGAATGTTTAGGAATGACATTTTACCTAATTGTTAAGAATGTGTAGACATGACATTATAACTAATTGTTAACAATGTTTAGGCATGACATTATAACTAATTGTTAAGAATGTTTAGGAATGACATTTTAACTAATTGTTAAGAATGTTTAGGCATGACATTATAACTAATTGTTAAGAATGTTTAGGCATGACATTATAACTAATTGTTAAGAATGTTTAGGAATGACATTATAACTAATTGCTAAGAATGTTTAGGCATGACATTATAACTAATTGTTAAGAATGTTTAGGAATGACATTTTAACTAATTGTTAAGAATGTGTAGGCATGACATTATAACTAATTGTTAAGAATGTTTAGGCATGACATTATAACTAATTGTTAAGAATGTTTAGGCATGACATTATAACTAATTGTTAAGAATGTTTAGGTATGACATTTTAACTAATTGTTAAGAATGTTTAGGCATGACATTATAACTAATTGTTAAGAATGTTTAGGAATGACATTATAACTAATTGTTAAGAATGTTTAGGCATGATATTATAACTAATTGTTAAGAATGTTTAGGCATGACATTATAACTAATTGTTAAGAATGTTTAGGCATGACATTATAACTAATTGTTAAGAATGTTTAGGCATGACATTATAACTAATTGTTAAGAATGTTTAGGCATGACATTATAACTAATTGTTAAGAATGTTTAGGCATGACATTTTAACTAATTGCTAAGAATGTTTAGGCATGACATTATAACTAATTGTTAAGAATGTTTAGGCATGACATTTAAACTAATTGTTAAGAATGTTTAGGCATGACATTATAACCAATGGGCAATGTGTAGGTATGACACTTTAATCAATGGTTGACTATATTAATTTAATTGGCTAAGATGTAACAATTTCAGTGATGATGACACTGCACAAGTTAATTTTTTTTAAATGTAATTTTTGTGAGGCTTGAGTAGTTATGGCAAAATGTTTTTTTAATACTTCATTATTAAACAGAACATAGAAACATACATAAAACAATGAAGTATTACTAATACTATTAACATAAATCACAACAAAACAAAACTAAACTAAAATCAATCTCAACACAACAACAGAAAGCTAATATCTTTTTTGGATATTGATCTTGATTACAAAATATATAGACATATATTGTTTGTGTCTATGTTTGCTCGTTTGCATATATTTTCAAAATCTTTAAAATAAAGGACTATATCCAGGCCTTAAGGAGTATTGGGCATATAGGGCTAGACCTCTATTGGGCACTTGGTGGGTGACATGGTCAGCATCACGCCAGCCGAACAAATATGGAACACTCTAAGAATCTGCATGTCATCCTTGCGCAGGTTCCAAATCTAAAACTATTATTTAAAATAATTCAACCATATATATTAACAACACATAAGAAAAGAGGAAAAATTATGTCTCTTTTATAACTGTCATGGCAGATCCATAGCCAATAAGGTTTTACCAAGACATGGTTACTGCTAGTGACAGTCATTTCCTGGGAGCTGAATTGAGTCAAGAATTTACTGCACTTGGGGCTTTCCTATGTATGCTCCGTCCTCATCTTCAGCAGCCAGTGCAGAACTCCAATACTTTCCCTGGGAGTCGTAAAGTAGTGTCTAGACCAGTGTTTCCTAATGTTCTCACTGTTTTTGTTGTGTGCCCTGTCCCATCAAAGCCTTTCTAAAATTCATTTCCCTGGATGTAACTTAAACTTTGGATGAATCCATTTTCAAATTGCCCTCCTTAACAAACAAATTGCCCCCCCCCCCCCCCCCCTCTTTTTGTTGGCGAGGCATAGGCCTCACATTGTGAAACACTGAGCTATACTCTCATCTGCCTCCCCTCCCTCTTTTTGTTGGGCGAGGCATAGGCCTCACATTGAGAAACACTGAGCTATACTCTCATCTGCCTCCCCCCCCCCCCCTCTTTTTGTTGGGCGAGGCAAAGGCCTCACATTGAGAAACACTGAGCTATACTCTCATCTGCCCCCCCCCCCCTTTTTTTTTTGTTGGGCGAGGCATAGGCCTCACATTGAGAAACACTGAGCTATACTCTCATCTGCCTCCCCCCCCCTCTTTTTGTTGGGCGAGGCATAGGCCTCACATTGAGAAACACTGAGCTACACTCTCATCTGCCCCCTCCCTCCCCTAATGAGGATCCTGAGTTTAAATCTACATCAAGGTGATGGTCAACCCAGCTTGAAACAGGTACAATGGGAAGTAAAGGCAGGCAGTGTAATGTCAACTACATCACTCACCGAAGGCCAGTTGGTCTATACAAATATGAGTTTGGCATCATATGCCATGTGCACCACTGGTGTCAAAGGATCTTTTCAAATTGATCTTTACAAACAAATCTAATTTATTATGTTCTCAATGTTTAAATGAAAAATAAACTGGCCTGCACGATGAGAGTTTCTTCCCTTGCCAATCAAGCAGCAACAGGTCACACTGCCTGTCCTACGTTGAGGGTGTTATGAGATGGTTTATTCGGTGTTCGCTAGCCGTATATGATGTTTGTGTGTGATTGTGTTGTCGTGAGTCTCTTTGAGGCGTCCCAGGTTTATGTACACGAGTAAGAAGTACTGCAGGGTGGAAGTGCCGAAAGCATGACTGTTTATGAGTATCGAAACTAGGATGTTTTTGTATTTCTATGTTCCCTAATGGTGGCTTCCCTCAGAAAAAGGAGATAATGACAAGGAATGTAGAAATACAAAAATATTGTAGTTCCTATACTTCCGAACCATCGGGCAAGTAGCATATGTGGAAATAATGCGCAAGTGAGCGGGGACAACATGAGAAAAAAGTTACACCATTTAAAATAAGAAATACACGATACCCCTGCAACTTAGGACAGGCTGGTGACCGGCTGCAGCATGACTGGGAAGGGAAGAAACTCTCACGGTGTGGGCAGGTTTGTGATAATACCCTATCTACATTTCCTTACATTGATGTTTCTCCTCAAAGTTTGTTCGTATGCCTTTTTTTTTATTTTCTCTACTGATGTGTGTTAGTACATGTAAATGTTAACTCTTTGAGTCCCAAGGAACGCATCATACATTCATCGATTCCTACCTAGAGGCCCAATGAACGCATAATGCACCAATTTTACGTCTCTCTTGACTACCCCTTGGGCCTGGGATGCTAAACCCCCTGGGACTCAAAGAGTTAACAATATTTACTCCAATTCTTTTACTTCATAGAGAGTTTCTGTGGTGTAGCAGTCAGACACTCGCCTGTGGATCAAAGGTCATGGGTTCAAACCGAACAGAGCCAAATTTTTGTTTTTTCCAAAAATAACTTTGGCTTCCTGATAAACGCTATATTAAATATCAATGCCCTCAGAGAAATGGGAAGGATAGAGGACTTTGGTGGCAGTGAATCCACATCACTCGCCAGAATGGCAGACTTGGGAATTAAGATCGGCACAGCAAAAAACGAGACGCACACCAGACACACTAGAAGACTTGTTAATCAACATAGAACTGGTACTATTAGCCATCGGACGTTGGGGTTCATACTGAGAGGAGGATCTGAGCACCTATGGACATGTTCGGAGCACAATGAGGATAACCCAACTAACTAACTATATTAAATGGGTACTAGAAATTAAAGGCAATTGTTGCAATATTGACCACATCACCCCAAGTGCCAGATGGTCTATAAAATACAGGTCTAGCAATATATGCCCAATTGGCCTGAAAATGTGGAAAGGTGTGTCCTCTACTTTTACTCTGTCTGAGCTAATGAGTTTAGTGCTTGGTGCAGCCCTGTGAGCTGTGTTTTCCTCTGGAATGTGTTTAATTTATGCGGCAGTTGTTTCATGGTATTCAGTGTGGCAGGTAGCCGATTTACATGTGAGCTGGTGAAATATGTTATGAAATAATTCTATGTGTGTCTAGCTACTGATCATGCCTATCTACTTCCATCAATGACACACTATTTCTGATGGCTACTGTTGGCTTTGGTGCCTCTAGCTACTACCATGTGCATTTACTGCATATTTCTGGACTGTTCTAGGACTATTTGTTTGTTCACCAGTTTTTCAAACGCAACACTGAGGGACATTTCATTTGATTTTCACTGGCACAGGAACGGAGCAGGTATGAGGAAACCCAATTGCAGTTAAGTTGAAACCTTGACTAACTTTTAACCTTGGTAGGACAAACTTTTTATCTATCTACACGTCTCTTCTGGGTGTTTAGATTGTGTTTTGCTGCTACCAGTATCATCCCTTTTATTTTCTTAAACATTCAGAGCTCTTGATTTTTTGGCTAATACTTCTGTTTATAAAAATATCCCATATTCAATCAGTATTGCGTTTCTGCAAATCTAGTTCCTTATTTTGTTGAATACATACCTAGATTCTTTAACTTACATATTTAATTTCTCCTCCATTTCTTATCCCACTGGTACAAATTTTCATGTAACTTTCACATGATTTAATACTTCAAGTTTTTTCAAACTTGTGCACATATAAACTTTCAAGCTTTTTCTTATACGGTTATTTTATTGCACATGCAATAAATGCCTATGATCAATTACATAAACATTTTGAAAGAATGCAGAAAGTGCTCAGGTGCTTGTGGTCCTGTCTGACGGGTGCACGGTGAGGACTGTACAATCTTTATTTTATGCATGTAGTAGTTGAGTCTGCAGTGTTCTAGAAATATCTTTATCATCTTCATCATTATCATGTACCTTGCCAATTAGATTGAATGAATTTGTTTCTCCACAATTCATATCATCCACTATGTTTTGTCTCAGTTTTTCCTCTCCTGGCTGCTACCTGAAGGTTTTATCACCCCTGAGACAACAAGAATATCATCCTGGATGGCAATCGAATAAGGCAAATCTCAGATACCTCGTTCAACCTTTAAAGAAGTTATCAGCTGGGCAACCCGCAAAAGAAAATGTATCCAATTTTATAAGAAAGCACAGCTGGAACTACATCGGCCATGCACTCAGAATGGATAAAACCAAACTCCCCCATCAATCCCTCATATGAACACCGGAAGGGAAACGAAAATGGGGAAGTGTAGAACCATCATCAAGGAAGGCTCAACCACATGCCTGACAAACATCCAAGATCTCATACAGGTGGTAACAAACTGCCAGACATGGAGAACTATGACCTCTGCCCAACACGCTGCCTTAGGTTCAAGGCGAAAGACTAACTAAACTAACCAGCAAGTACTGTTTTGTGTATCTTTTCAGTCTTTTGCAGGTAAGGGTGATAGTCATGTTTTTTTTCAGTAGTAAATATTTCAAACAGAAACAGGATTAAGAGTAGCTGGATCAAATCAGATATAGTTCTTTAAAAAAAATGGAATAAAACAGTGAAATATAAATAGGACAAAAAGATACTGTCATGTCTTGATGTATTATATAAAAATATAAAGAAAATAAGAATTAAAAAAATCTAGGTATTTGACAAATGATATATAAAGGCATGCATTGAGCAAGAATCAGTTAAAAAAATGAAGCAAACAGTATGATATCACACTATGAATAAATCATATAAGGCCGTTGAAACAACAAAAACAAAAGTGAAAGCAAATGCATCTGGATTATTTAAAAATGAAATAATAATGATGAACTCAGTATGCAATTGTAAAGTAAAGGATCCTTTTCCATGCCTTTAGGCGTACATGGCATATAGGGCTAGACCTATTTTTTTTATAGACCAATCGGCACAAGATGGGCCATGTAGTCAGCATCACGCCAGCCACCTTTACTTTCTGGGACTGCACCTGGTACCCACTCAAGGCTGTTCGATCTGGAAGCTAAAGTCAGGGAGCGAACCCACAACCTTCCGATGCGCAGGCAAGCCTCTAGCCGCTCCGCCACGGCATCTTCCTCAGTGTGCAATTAACATACAAAATTAGCAAAAATTAAAATCCCGTTTATTATTGTAAGAAATTGAGACCCAGAATATGAGAGAAACCAAAGCTTCAACATAAATTATACTCTGTTTTTTTTTTTAAGAAAAGGAAAATGCGGTGGAATAATTAAAATATGGCAAAGAATTTAACACACTTTAGAAATAGTTTTTACGTTATAAAAATTAATTTGACTACTTTCCAGATCTCATACACACAGCCCATCTACATAGAGAATGTAGACACATGACCCACCCACATAGATTTAGACACACAAACCAACCCATGCGTAGACACAACCTGCCCACACAGTCGTAGATACATAACCTACATGCATATAATTTAACCACACATAGACATATAACACACCTACAGGTAGATACCCAACAGGCTTCCGGTTAAAATGGACGCTAGACAGCGGCACTGTTCGAAGCAGAGGCAAACTTTTTTATTCTGCCGGACGGTGGCCGAAGTATTTTTGCTCCATTTGTAGACTGGATATAGTTTCGTCGCCCAGCTTCTGAGTTGAATGCATGGCGTGACCCTGTGAGCTGCGGATTGCATTTGGAATGTTTTTTCGACTGTGACCAACGTGGTGTGAATTGGAGATTCAGAAAATGGCGTGATGCCGGTCGTCAATGTTGGCGGTGCCCGGATGTGATTACAATTGATCGCGTGGGCAACTGCTGATCTGTTGGCGACAAGTTCTGCTATCATCAATGATGAACTGCATTGCTAATGTTGGACTGTTTGTGCTAGCACTTCGGATGGCAACCGTATGCTTTATTGCGAGTGTATGCTAGATATGCTGAGACAGCAGTCTGTCAATCTTTCCACAAGGGACTGATAAACATTCCGAGTGTTTTTTCGTTGGCACAGGAGCGGAGCAAAGATGGGGCGACCCGTTTGCTATGAAGCTGAAACTAAGACTACCAGACACCCAACCCACCTGAACATAACTCATCCACCACACAAAGGCATTTAACCCACAAACAGACACAGATACCCAACCCACCTGAACATAACTTATCCACACAGACACACAACCCACATGAAGACTTAGATACCTAACCCACCTGAACATAACTCATCCACACATAGACATATAACCCATACACAGGTAGACTCAGGTGTTCTCCTGTTTTGTTTAACTTTCAGTAGCAGACAGCTGTGACTTTAACTCTTTCTAAACCAATTACTTGGTAGTTAAAACCATAAGCATTGAGTCTAAATAAATGAATTTCAAATAATAAACTCTGCTGAATATAAGCAGTCAAAGTAATTAGGTTAGAGTTGGTTAATTGAACGCTTTTGCCAAGGGAATATTGAAAAATAGGTCATAAGCCCATGGAGTCTTTAAAAAAATCCTTTAAAATGAAAATATTTTCCACAGGTCACTAAATTATTTTATTCTAGATTCATTTACCTGCCTTTTTTAATTTTTAAGAAATGTGTGTATAGGGATTAATCTATGAACACTGAAATATTAACTGGAATACGTGCCATGAGACCTTAAAAAACATATGCATTGGGAAACCTGCATGCAGTGACCCTAGGACTTTTATCCCAGAAGCTGACGAGAAAATGTTGCATCAACTTGGCATTAAAAACTAAATTTGGTTCACAAGGAAACTCCCCTAAATGCTATTTTTAGTAAACATGATCCTACCCTGACCTTCTAAATGCTGTGCAGGCACAAAAATGATAATGACATTAACCTAGGCATGTTGTATAAACACGTGTTAGGCTGCACACTTGGTGAATTGGAACCTCCTGTAAGTGCCAGTATTTGGTTACAAAATTGGATAAAAGACAAGAGTTAAGAAAACAGAGTATCTTCCAGTCAACACATGTTGAGTTGTTTGCTACTGAAAAGGTTAAAAGTAACTGTTTATTTTGAAAACACATATATGCATGAACACAGCTGATGCATTATTCAGGTTTGTCACACATAATGACATTATTGAAAACACTGAGAACATCAACACATAAACTCATATTAATGAACATTCTGACAATCAAGACTACGTTGTTATCAGATTTTGGAAGAAATATCTACTCCCCCGTGTGAGTACCAGGGCTTCATTTTGGAGAGAGAAAAAAAAAACAGATCCACTGCCCCCTACCCCCTCCACATGTTACAGGAGGCCAATAATTACGGGTGTTTCATTCAAAGTCGTAGTTGGTTTGCCTAACAGGCAATGAACCAACAGTCTCCATAAGCCAGATCCGTAAACATCCAGTTCTGGATTAAGATCAAAATTTGGAGTGGATGAGCAGCCAAACCTTTCTACCGGAGTTTACAGCCGACAAATGGTAAGAAGAAGAACAAATATCTTAAAAAATATATCTGAAACTCATAGAAATAACCCACTGAACAGAAATACACAAATTACATAAGTATCAGCTATATAGTAGACAAACAACCACATTTCACACACAAAGTAATTGGACAAGGACAACAGAAAATATTTCGGCCACATTAAAAGACATAACAGTCTTTTAAAAACCATACTAGGGAGGAGGTCAAAAGCAAGAGGTAGACAATGATACAATTTGGTTGACAAAAACAAGAGATGGGTGAACAACAGTCTAAGAGAGTGTACTGTCAAGACAAGAGTGTGCTATAGATTAGTTGCAGCCAACCTTTATTGTGGAGAAGGCACCTGGTTGATTAATGAAATAATGAACTAGTAATACACACAACACAAAACCTTCCTTAACTGACACTCCCCCCCCCCCCCCCCTAGATAGTCTATGCAGGTAAAATGCTATCTATGTGCAACAGTTCATATACTTAAGAATCATTAAACAAAAAACATTTATCTAGACAATTCAGCAAAATAAAAGTAACTTTTACAATAAGCAGATGTTTCGACCAAAGTCTTTTTCAACAAATATAACAACAAGATGACTCAGCTGAAGACAAGGCATAAAACTCCAAGTGAAAATTAATCTCTCTCCATATCCGTATGTCTTTTCTTTCACCATTGTCTTAGTAACATTTTCTATCCATTCATTTAGGATACTACTACTCAATTTGAAATTGTATAGGTAAAATATTAATGATATACACCCAAGTTTCCTGTTTGAACTATCTTGAAAATGTAGGATACATATGAGATACACTTGATACGAAATAAAATATTTTAAAAATCTACATTGAGAGGATATGTCAAAAACATGAAATATAACTCAGTATTGATGATTAATCCAAGCCACATGACCATTTGTTGTAAAATCATAAAAAACGATATAAATGTTTTAAAAAAGAATTAGTAAAAAAATTAGAATACATGAGTAGATTAACTACCAGTTCTCCATTCAGAGATGAGAACTAGCATCCACCAAGGCAAGATATGAATAAAAAAAAAAAGTATTCCAAAAAATTAACTACATGAAAACAAGGTCTTACGATGTGTTGAGATTAGGTAGCAATAATTTGTAAACACAAAGGAGAAAGATCAAATAAAAAATAAGTGAAAAAACAATAACAGAAAATCAACATATTCAAACTTTATTTCAGTAACCAGAAAATATTAAAAAAAACTGTTATCAAATTATTAGACATATTGGCTCTCCTCTATATAACGTTCCTAAATTAATGAGGTTAGGAAAATACCCTAACAGGACCTCAGTGGTGTGTGAAATTAGGATTTCTTTCCGGTGAATACACCAGAGGTGGACGGCGAATCGAGTGACTAGTTCCACCTTCGTAAAGTTGTGCTTGTGTCAGCTGCATGCAGAATTGTTAGTGTCACAGTTGGACAGTTGTGATAGATTCTGTTGGCGGTGCCGCAGTTTTAATACTCGTTGCCCTAACCCTAAACCTAGGACCCAGGGTAGAAGTTAAATCTAGGACTCAGGGGAGAAGTTAAACCTAGGACCCAGGGGAGAAGTTAAATTTAGAACTCAGGGGAGAAGTAAAATCTAGGACCCAGGGGAGAAGTTAAACCTAGGACTCAGGGGAGAAATTAAACCTAGGACCCAGGGGAGAAATTAAACCTAGGACTCAGGGGAGAAGTTAAACCTAGGACCCAGGTTAGAAAAACCTAGGACCCAGGTTAGAAAAACCTAGGACCCAGGTTAGAAAAACCTAGGAGCCAGGGGAGAAATTAAACCTAGGACCCAGGTTAGAAAAACCTAGGACCCAGGGGAGAAGTTAAACCTAGGACTCAGGGGAGAAATTAAACCTAGGACCCAGGTTAGAAATTAAACCTAGGACCCAGGGGAGAAATTAAACCTAGGACCCAGGGGAGAAATTAAAACTAGGAACCAGGGAATAAATTAAACCTAGGACTCAGGGGAGAAATTAAACCTAGAACCCAGCGTCGGAGCTGATGGTCTGCCATAGTGATAATTCCGTGATAATTTTTGCATTTTGCAAAATTATCGCCGAAAATTATTCCTACTTTTGCCGCGGTGTACTCGCCGGAAAGGAGTCTGCAATTTACATATGACTGAGGCCCTGTTAGGGTATTTTCTTAGCCTTGATAATTTGAAACCGTTAATCGGAGAAGAGCCGACATATCATATTAAAATATATAAAAATTAATTAAAATGAGATCACGTGGACAAATGAAAAAGTCAACTGGCATACACTGTGGAAAACAAATGCTAAAAAACTTATGTCATGGGAACATTAATACTGTGTTTTCCCAACAATAAGACACATCCCCCCCCCCCCCCCAAATAAATGCCTAGTTAGATCATTAGTTAGAATGAGAGACTTCCTTAATGGTCAAACGGAGTGGTGACTTGGCTGAAGATCTTGTGGGATGAAATCACTGACAACTGTGATATCAGTGCACAAAGAGCAGGCTACATGGACAAGAAATGCTCATTAAAAGAAAACTGGGCATGAGAGACTGGAGCCAACGGCTCTACAGGAAATGGAGTCGCAAGTAATTCAGGTCAGAATCTGGGATGTGGATTAAAAAAATGAGTCCATTATTGGAGGAAAGAGGGGGGGGGGGGGGGGGGGGGGGCACAAATTAATATAAGGCCTTGTCTTATTTTGGGGGGAAACACAGTAGTACTTACTGCAGAATTAAACAATGTAAAAAACATACATTTGAAAACTAAACATTATGCTAACTTAAATTTTCATTAAAATAAAAAAAACACCTGAAGTTTGAAAAAAAAAAATTGGCAAGAAAATAACTGAGTTGAAATACATGAAAAGTACCCAAATTATTACACTTGAGTTGATTGAGCTACATAATTGTAAATACATTAAAATGCCAGCGGAGTTACTTGAACAATGGCAAAAAAAAAAAAAGATCAACATGTTTGTACCTTGGATTAAGGCATTAGCAATTACACATAATCAACAAAGTTTTTTTTTTTAAGTTGACTGTTGTGAATAGAAAATATTGTGGGGTGTTTAAATATATATTAAAAAAGGTGTAGACAGAGAGAATGATGATAGAGAAAGAGAGAGAGACAGACAAAGAGAAGAAGAAAAAGTAGAAGAAGGAAAAGAAGAAGAAGAAGACTTTAGAAGTGTCTACATTTATAAACTTAAAATTCAAGAACTTATATACTATTTAATTTGTAATGACAATCTAATATATTTAACAATCACTAAATCTTAAATAGACTTGCCCTGTGAAGTGCTTAATAGAAACATAAAAAAAAAAAAACATCTCCATAAAATGAACTTAAAAACCAAAATATGCAATAAATTAATTTCCAAAGATAGCTATAATAAAAACGATCATATTTTTCTTAAAACAACATTTTTTATCTAAAATGGTGAAATACTGTATTCTGATTGCTACTGTATTCTGATTGTTAACAAAATGTTTCTTAACATAAAACAATGTTTAGTTTATGGCAAACATGTGTAAGATACAGAAATGTGCTCAAAGAGATATGCCATTAATAAACATTCCAGAAACATTCTTAAAGGAGCAAACATAAATATTTGTAAGAAAGATGCACTGATTTATACTTATCTTTAACATTAATGTTTGGTTAAGATATCTTAAACATAAATGTTTACAATGATGATAACTGTTTGTAAAGGTGTTATCTGCAACATAAATGTTTGTAAACATCTTATCTTCAACATAAATGTTTGCATACATGTTTAACTGATTTATGTATCTATTCCATCCATTCAGACTCACTAAGGGCTATAAAAATATAGTTCTAGCATAATATGACTGAGGCATCAATTGTTTTAATCTTTTTCTACCACGTAAGGTACTTCTTCTTCACTTCCCCTTTTACCACCTTAGGTATCGAGGGAGATATAAGGTTCTGCTGCTTGCTCTTCTAGCTACCTCAACCACTTCCCTATCATGCTGTTGTAGAGTTTCCCTAATGTGATCTTTCCATTTTGTTCTTGGTCTACCTTGTGCTCTACATCCTTCTTCTCTTTTATTTTATGTCTTGTATGGGATGGCATCACAAGGCATTCTCTCTTAAGTGGGCAAACATGCAATCCACTATATTACCTTCCTTAGTTAATCCAAACAGAGTATACTCTTTTGACTCTCTTTTATCACAGCTCCTTGTTACATTAAGTTATTCTTTCCAAAATGTTAAATTCCTTCTAAACAAAAGTCTGGTTACTTTAACCTCACTGAACTCACATGCTTACTGTTTAAACTAAAAAGTATCAGAAAATAAGGGTTAACGTAATTACTGATTGGTACTAAGAGACATAAAAAGGTCAGTTACTTACTTATTGTAGTAAACATATTTTTGTTCTGTTCAATTCTCATAACACAAACGCACGCACACACACTCACTCAAAACCTGACACAGTGTAACAAAAATATAGAAAACATACTGTTGTATAAACCCCTAAATAAACTAAATCTAACACTTCTCTAATATCCTTTCCAATCTGTTGGTGGGTAGCCCTGATAAAAGGCATTGAACAAACAACAAAAGGCAACGAAGGCGAGATACACTGCTAGTGTCACCCAGCCGAGAGTTCTTTCCCATGTCAGTCTGTTGATATTCTTGAGGATAACAATTCCCAGCATAACACCTGCAAGAAGAAAGTGACAGTACATTGGAGCAAGTTACATTAAGTTACTGTTAGTAAGTTAGTAAGTTACTTGGGATGACGAACACGTGATAAGAGAGACAATCAGTTGCTAGGACAGTCAGTAAGTTACTGGGTGATGGTAAATTACTATGAGCAGTCAGTACGTTACTAGGGATACTAAGTTACTAGGAAAAGTCAGTAAGTTACCACAGACAGTAAGTTACTAGGGAAAGTAAGTTAATCAGTAAGTTATTATGGACAGTAATTTACTAGGACAGTAAGTTATTAGGGATAGTCAGTAAGTCACTAGGAACAGTCAATAAAGTTCTAGGAACAGTCAGTAAGTTACTAGCGACATTCAGTTACTAAGACAGTCAGTTACTAGGACAGTCAGGTACTAGGGATCGTCAGTAGGTTACTGAGGATAGTAAGTTGCCAGGGAGAGTAAGTTACTAGAGACACAGCACCGCCTTTGCTCCATTTGTTTCTGCTGCTGTGGTGAAAGTGTCACGGTTGCCTTATATGATTTTTTGTAGTCAATTTGTGTGAATTAGTACTTGTTCATTTGTTTTATTTTGTTCTATAAAACACTTAGGGAATTAGTTATTGCTGATATAAAAGTGTGGTGCTGAAAAAAAAAAGTCAGACAAAAGCTGTTTGTGCCCGTTTAAAGAAAAACACAGAAAAAGAAGATGGTATTACATTATAGTATGTAAAAGCAAGATATAACACTATTCTAGTGCCCCCTGTGTGGGTTCTGGGGTCTTATTATAGGGAAAACAAGAATAGACTCACTCATGTCATAAGAGTGGACTAATTTGGAGCTTCCTTCAAAGTCGGAGTACATCTGCCTCAGAGGCAAGGAACCAAGTCTGCACCCAAATGTATCAGATCTGTCAAACAGATGCACAGGCAACACTCAGGTTCTGAACAGGACTGCAGTCCAGAAGTGGATGAACAACCAGAACTTTCAACCAGAGTTTACAGCTGGTGAACGCAAAGAAGGAGTATTCTAGTGCTCCCAATGTCAGACACAATTTTTTGTTTTTGTTTGTTTTAAAGCACCACTCCGGCTGGTACCAGGGGCTCTAATGTAACCCAACCTAAGGGCTAAACAGAATTTCTAGGACCTAACCCTAGGTGATCCTCATTTGAGTGGTAGCACTTTGTCTTACTGGGTGTTTATCTCTAGGTTTAACGTTCTAGTGAGGTTGAACATCAGTCTTATAACATTATCATTCGGAAAGAAGGCAACGCGAAATAGCAAAAGCACTGATTAAGGAAAACGCTGGTGTTTGAAATAATTCCTAGATGTTGCAGACCTGGTATATTAAGTCATACTAGAACGGAGATAAAGTTATACTTGTGTGTATCGAAGGGTTGATCTAAAAGACATACCTAATAGGGATAGGGGAGAGGAATGAAGATAAAAAGACACACCAGGAAGGCATATAAGTTAATACACTGTGCTCTAACTTCATACTCTATGTTAGCAAATAAAAGTTTAGCATCATATGCCAAATTCACAACTTTTACTTTGTTAAAAAAAAAAAATAAACATGTGCCCTCACTAACCTGCCAAAAATCCTCCAATGTGGGCTGTCACACCAATTTTATTTTCAGCAGGGGCTGTAACTCTTCTGTAAACAGCCAATGCTGTGTCAGGAATCACTGGTAGGAGCAACAAGATAATCTAATCATGGAAAATGTTACTATATTTGCGTCTAAATTATTTAATACAAGGAAGATGTTACTCTGTGTCTAAACTATTTAGTACAAGAAAGATGTTATTCTATTTGTGTTTAAATTATTTAGTACAGGAAAGATGTTATTCTATTTGTGTCTAAATAATTTAGTACAAGGAAGATGTTACTCTGTGTCTAAATTATTTAGTACAGGGAAGATGTTATTCTATTTGTGTCTAAATTATTTAGTACAGGGAAGATGTTACTCTATTTGTGTCTAAATAATTTAGTACAAGGAAGATGTTACTCTGTGTCTAAATTATTTAGTACAGGGAAGATGTTTTTCTATTTGTGTCTAAATTATTTAGTACAGGGAAGATGTTTTTCTATTTGTGTCTAAATAATTTAGTACAAGGAAGATGTTACTCTGTGTCTAAATTATTTAGTACAGGGAAGATGTTTTTCTATTTGTGTCTAAATTATTTAGTACAGGGAAGATGTTTTTCTATTTGTGTCTAAATAATTTAGTACAAGGAAGATGTTACTCTGTGTCTATTTTCTTTAGTGTGCAAGGTACTCTTTTGTGTTCTCAGGCTGCGTTTATCTATTTCTTGATGTTGTCTTCCTATTTGTATCATTATCTACCTTTTGCTCTCTAAACTCGACTTTTCCTCTCCAGTATGATTTTTGAAAAAGTGATGTATCTTTTAATTTTGCTGAAATATTTCATTGTCTTTTAATTTCTTCCAGCAACTAACTGTTCACTACAAATCTCTTCAGAATCCGCGTATTTTGCTGTTATTTTTGTCTCCCCCCCCCCCCCCCATGTAACACAGCCTATTCTTCTTTACCCACCATTACAAAAACCTGAACAGAATAGTTGTTTTTAGTCTTAAAACACCTGGAGACACACTCAGGGGGAGATCAGAGCCTTTATGGTCATGTCAAATGTGCGTTGAAGATGTTCTCAATAATGAATAATATTCATCTCAAAAGACTAAATCTGACTGCGTAGTTGCTTATTCATTGTCCAGGTTTCTGAAGCATGCAGCAGGGTAGAGTATACATAAAATTTGACACAGCTCATTTTTAATGTGTTGTATTTCTCTAGCTGCCAATCATTTTCACATCTTATTTAGGATATTTTTAAAAGCCATTCTTTTTCTTTTTCCTTGTTTTTTTTAAATTTCTGGTTCCCTTCTAGCATCATCAATTATTACCTGTCTAAGGCAGGTGAAACTTGTTACTTGATCTAATCTTTCTCTCTGTTTACTGTGATTGTTTTAATTATACAACGTGTAAAATTACACTGTATCCAAATTAAGTTGCACTGTGCATGGAAGTTATTGCATTGTATCTAAATAAGTACATTAAAAATATTACATTTTTGTCTAAATCAACATTATATGGATGACATAACATTAATTTAGTATTAATTAGGCAGTACGTGAAACATATAACATTTTGTTTAAATTAGGTAGTTTATTAGATATAACTTTTTCATTCTGGTCATAGTATTTCTTTTTTAAAATACATTTCTTCTGAAACCACAATGAATGTGCCATAGATTGTCCACCTATCATCCATGATTTATATGTATGCAACAATACAGCTTCTATTTAGTACTTTAAAACTGAGAATGAGACTGAAAGAAAAGTCATCAAAAGCTAGTTTACAAAATTTTTATCATGACCAGCCATGAATGAATGAATGAATTTATGCAATGATCAAACAGTATTAAAAGTCTATGGTTAAGCACCAGCAAAGAAAGCAAAATTAAAATGTTCAGAGCATGCATCTTTCCTCTAGCAGCATACATATGTGATTCATGGACTCTCCCAGTTCTTAAGAAAGAAAATGCAGGCTTTTGAGCTGAAATACTATAGAAAGTTTCTCAGAATACCATGGAGAAAGAAGCAAAGAAATACTGACAATTTAAAAAAACCTGAAGATCAAGGAAGTTTGGCCAGTAAACAGCATCTTGTCTCCGAAGCTGAAATATTGAGGCCATATCAAGTGCCATGGCGAACTGGAAAACAATACTAGCAGAAGGCATGTTACCAGGAAGGAGGGGCAGGGGCCAACCAACCTGAAGATGTGCACAGGATATAAGTGATGCCTTGAATATGAAAGTGCACAAGATGGAAAAGCTGTCGAGAGACCAAATTTCTTTTGGGCAGACCATGATGACAGCGACGTTCTGCAAAGGATCTGCTACATGATGATGAGCCATGAAGTATATGCAAACTCTGCTAGATGGATGGTGTAAAGTAAAGTAAAGTTAAGATCCTTTTTCACGCCTGTAGGCACATCGGGCACATGGGAAGAGCACCCATATTGTTAGAGACCAACTGTCACTAGGTGGGTAATGTGGTCAGCATTATGCCAAGATGTATGGGATACAAGAAGTAAATTACCTAAAATGAAAATGCTAACAAGTCTGCAAATACTGAGGGTAACACCCAAATTGAGAATGATAGTCAATTTATAGATATAGGAGGTAACTTACCTAAAATAAGAATGATAGCCATTCTAACTGGAGCACTCAGAAGTACACGACAAATTCCACAACATGCATTGTCTTCCATTTCCTCAGGGTCCAAACACTTGTAATTCATTTCTTTCCAATTCTTGACAGTGATAAAGATAAGAAAGTATATGGTGAGCTTGGCAGCTTAAGCACTGGTAAAGTTAATCAGTTAATCACAGTTCCAACTACATGGCAAATGGGTCAGCACACAATTCTTGTGCAAGTGAAAACCATACAGAATAGCCATCACTTTCTCTTAAGAAAAAAAATAAAACTAGACCGCAGTCCTAGCAAAGCTAACTGCTTACACAAGCATCAAATGCACAAAGCAGCCATCAGTATGCCAAAACAGTCTGCCATCAGAACTGCAGTTCAGTGTTAAAGGAAGCAGCAGTTACAACAGATCATCAGATGCATATGCAATTAATCATATAAGGCACCACCACCAGTTCTGTGGCAACAGGCTAATCATCATTTTCCACTGGGAAATTATGTTGTGTTAATGTTACCAAATAAACTAGTAAGAATAAAATGAACAAATGAATGATAATGAAGAAAAGACCCTCAAATAACTGACCCTTTGCAGAATTACACACCTATGAAAGTTCCTATACTTTATTTGCAGAATCGATGATGTAAGAGGGGTGGGGAGGGGATATAGACGCACTGCCTCATAACAAGCAGGTAGGTATTAAGAATCAACTAATTAGGAGTCTGCTAAAATGAGATGCTTGGGCTAAAAAGTGCAGATATTGTAGCCTAGATGTAAACCACAACAGGCCATCTATCTTTTTATGGGTGAACGCAGAAAAAGAAGAGGAAAATGAAGAAGAAGAAAAAGAAGAAGAAGAAGGAGGAGAAGGGCATTATGTATTTTCATGCCTAAGATGTCTCCAGAATCCTGTTTCCACCTTTTTGCTAGCTGACTTGTGCCTCTTCTCCCATAAGCCATCATATCTTCCATTACTGCTCCTTTTAAGATGCTGCTTCTACTTTCTTTCCTTTAGCCATGTTTTGTTTTTCAGCATAAGGTTTTTAAGAGGCATTAGGTGTGAGCCTTGTTCTGTGCTAGGTAGATGCTGGTAATTAAGGCCTCAGATATTCCATCTATTCATTGCTTCCATGGTTAACCTCAAGTCCTCTTCTATTGTGCCTAAGTGACAGGGCTCTCCATGATGAACTATCTTGTGGTAAGTCTTGACACATGTCAGGAACCCCCTGATCTGTTGTCTCTCTACATAATTTTGCCCTGGGTCCATGATATTCTATGAATCTTAATGTAACATTTAAGCTCAAAAGCACAGATTTTCTTCTTAGGTGATACTTTGAAACTGTCCACTATGAGTTTCTTAGGATACATACTGTGGTACTTTTCCCTTGAGTCCACATCCACATGGCTTTAGACGAGCCTGAGTGAGCAGTTTGTAACCCTCTGAGAACAAAGCTTGTTCATGTGTTTATTCCCCATGTGTTTATTCCCCATGTGTTTGTTCCCCATGTGCTTGTTACCCGTGTGTCTGTTCCCCGTGTGTCTGTTCCTCATGTGTCTGTTCCTCATGTGTCTGTCATGTGTTTGTTCCTCGTGTCTGTTCCCTGTGTGTCTGTTCCTCGTGTGTCTGTTTGTCGTGTGTTTGTTCCTTATGTGTTTGTTCCTCATGTGTTTGTTCCTCAGCCTTTAGAGACCTTTTGTTGCAGGGTAAGTGAGTACCTAACTCTGCAACATACTTGATAACAGCAAAGGGCACACAGAAGCGTCCACTTATCCATTCAGGTGCACTTAATAAAAACTTTATTCTGTTATCAAAAGATACTGCACAATCAGAGTTCCTCAGTTCAAACAGAGAACTAGAAATAAATAGAAAAGTAAAAAACAAAGAAAAAAGAGGCAATGAAACAACTTACAATAACTATAGCTGCAAAGTGTGCACCCAGTAATGCATAGACTCCTCCACTAGCTCCCACAAGGCCAACATGGTGGTCAGTGATTGAGTGAGCTAGACCACCTGAATAGAAAAAACAGACTGAACTAATGACCGCTTGGTAATAAACGTATATCTTCATTTAGGGACATTATTTTCATTTTATTCCAGAAAAAAATTTTGATTTTCACTGTCTCTTTATAGACAGGATTAACATATTTATTGTACTCCTTCTTCAGTACTCTGAGACCTTAACTGGGCTGGCTGCTGATGATGGGGACAGAGCGCATAGAGGAATGCCCTGAGTGCTGTGATGTCAATTCTTGACTCATCTCAACTCAACATACTCTGAGCCCTTGAAGCAGACTGCTGCAGATATTGCCCACCTTCATGCTTCTTACTGATTAGCCCTCTCTTTCCAGTTGTCTGCTGGACATTCTCTCTCCACTATTTGCTTGTTCTGCCTCCTACTCTGTATATGCCCCAGACGTTTTAGTCTGTTAACCCTTATGATATCAGAAATAAGTGGTGATTTTTTTTTTTTTGTATAAATCCGGAAACCATGAATTGTAAACCCTTTGGTTCAGTGCTTTGGATTTCGCAACCTTTCGGTCTTGATTCTATGATAGATACCATAAATCTGGAAACTATTTGGCTTTTCTGCCTACCCTCCAGCTTGAACTCGGACCACAAGGATTTTGTCACTGGGTCAATTAGAGGTCTCTGACAAATAGTGTTGCATCAATCCACTACAAACGTGGCCTAGTATGAACATTATTTACCCGCGCTAGAAAGATTTGCTCCAGTGATACGTTAGAGTCTGAACTAGAAACCCTGAAACAAACGTTACTATTAAATGGATACCCAGCTGGATTTATTAAGCACCAATGCCAGCCTCCAATACCAACTACTACAGAAACGTCAGTCCCCAAACAACAAGTCTACATCTAACCTTTCGAGGGGATGACAATATGAAACGGCTATACAACTGGCTCAAAACAGCAGTCAGCCAAATTTTCTACGCTACTTTGCCAATTATCAGGTTTAAAACTACCCCCCATGCCAACTCCATCAGTGAAACAACCAGTGTCAACGTATGCCAGATCAAATTGTATCTACCAATTTAAATGTAGCTGTGAATCTGCTTATGTGGGTAGAACTGATCGACGCATGGAAAAATGAGTCGCTGAGCACATACTAAAGTATATGGGTGGGAAAAGCCATGCAAAATAATATTCAAAATGAGAATACTGGCTGCAAAAATCACCCCTTCGCAATAGCACACCATCTACTAAAATCTAAACATACAGTAACTAAGGACAATGCATTTCAAATCCTTCATAGATAAATCAATGGCAGATTTCTTAAAGCTTCCTGGATTTGTTACCTGTACCAGCAACGCTGTATACAAAAAGGCACACGTACATGCTGTAGCTGGCATTGTTAGGACCTTGTTGCTGCACCAGTCATGCCCAGATATTTGTCTAGCCCCCTCAACACAAGAAGGGTAATGTGGTTTGACCATCTTTACTACTGCCTCAATGTAGATTAGAACATTTTACCTTCAGGATGGCAGGGTTAACATCTAGCAACTTCTGGCCGCCCCTATTTGTTTATAAGCAACCGTTGAGTAATCTTGGGCAAAATAGGTATTTTAAGCAGTCAACGAATAAATTACACACTCTGTATATAAAATACAAATTTATTTTTAATTCATATATATTTATGATAGTAGAATACAACAACCCTGACAACCCAGAAATATGATAGATATTTGTGATAATAATACTTATTTACGTCGATTGTGAGATCAAACACAAAATAACATTTTGTAGGAAGTCGGCATTCCAAAACCCAAGTTCAAGGTGTCTCCTTCGTGCCAAAGAACTGCATGGCTGTTGGGTGAACAGTCGTTAACGAAGGCAGTCAGGTCGTTGTAGGGGCGACGCTTGCTGATGGATGTAATGTCCTAAGTCCCTTCCCCAGCTAATAGTGAGGGTACTGCTAGGGTGACCATTTATTAACCCTCACATAATGCTTCAGGTCAAAATGGACGCTAGGCACAGCCACCTTTTTTTTAGCCGTGGCAAATGTTTTTTTTTTTACTTCTGCCAGGCGGTGGCCGTCGCATTTTTGCTCCATTTGTAGACTGGAAGCATATAGTTTCGTCGCCCAGCTTCTGAGTTGAGTGCATGGTGTGACACTGTGAGCTACGTGTGTTTTTCATTGGCACAGGAGCGGAGCAACTATGGGGTGACCCGTTTGCTATGAAGCTGAAACTAGGATTACCAGATTACTGTATACAGAAAGATATGGTTCTTACTTTATGGCTGCCCTGGTAAAAACAGGCAGTCATGTTTGACCGTTGTTGAATTAGTACTTCAGTTATAAAAGATTCACTTCTCTACTTCCTTTATGTAATTGTTACTGTAGTATGCACCTGACGAGATACAGTGAAATACAAAGGTAATGAATTGTGCAATTTATGTTTTGTGTCTTCTTTTTTCAAATTTACAACGAAGAAACATTGCTACTACTTTCTCTGAGGTCTTGAGAAATCTTAACCATTCTATTGTGAAACCACATTTGTCAAGTCTCAAGGAAATGTCAACATTCTTGTGCAGAAGCACATCTCTGAGGCCTCAAAGAAATTTCAACATTATTCTACTGAAGATAGCCCAACCAAATGCATCTAAAAGAACCATTACCTGCAAGGACTCCCAGTAAATAGACAATGCCAACCCTCCACCATTTGTGAACAACCTCTAGAGAGAGGCCGTAGAGAAGCTGGAACAATATGTTGAAAATGATGTGCATATACCTGAAGAAAAAACGTAACAGAAATTAACAAAAATAACTCAAATTAACAGCTATAATTCCTACTTTATGCACAACATCCACTAGCTTACAGTAACCTATACTTTGTTTATTATCTCCACTCAGTCACAATTATGGATACTTTCTCTGCTGCAGCCCTTCCCAAACATCTCATTTTTGTAGTTACTAATTTTCTTGTATGGTTTATTGTGAGTGATCATGTCTGGCACTGGTAGCACAGGGTGGGAATGAATATGCTTTGTGTGAGATGTTTCTTTGTGCTGACTTGGACTGTCTTAGGCTGTAAGTGGGGGCGTAGTGGCTAGGTGCTCATGTGCGGATAGGAAGGTCATAGCTTCGCTCCCTGGTGGAGCTGGACTTTTCAAAAATAGCCTTGACTCCCAAATCGACCCAGCCTTGAGTGGGTACCGGGTGCAGTCCCGTGAAGTAAAGGTGGCCAGCAAGATGCTGATCACATTACCCGTCTTGTGCCGATTGGTCTATAAAAATATAGGTCACGCTCTATATGCCTAAGGGCGCCTGGCTTGAAAAACAAAAATACACCCGCATATGTATACTCAGTGATTCAATGAGTATGATCCGGAGGGTTCAGGCAGGTTCAGTGCGAAGACAATGGCTTGAATCATTACAGAAGTTCACTGTGCGTGGAGTCACCTTTATTTTTGTTCCGGGACACGCAGGCGTCGATGGAAATGAAAGAGCTGACAGGTTGGCTGGATCCGCTATCACTACCGACGGTCGGCCTATGGATCATGCTGATATTATCAATGCCCTCAGAGAAATGGGAAGGATAGAGGACTTTGGTGGCAGTGAATCCACATCACTCGCCAGAATGGCAGACTTGGGAATTAAGATCGGCACAGCAAAAAACGAGACGCACACCGGACACGTCAGAAGACTTGTTAATCAACATAGAACTGGTACTATTAGCTATCGGACGTTGGGGTTCATACTGAGGGGAGGATCTGAGCACCTATGGACATGTCCGGAGTGCAATGACGATAACCCAACTAACTAACTAACTAACAAATGCCTAAGGGCATGGAATAGGGACATTTACTTATTGTCAGCCGCTACTGGTGTAAGGTTTACTGAGAAGGGGATCAGAGCACTTGTGGACTGAATGATTCGATGTGTATATAATCTGTCGACTAAACTAACTAACTAACATAATACATACCCTTGATGCATGAACATGTATGAGATGAACCTCCAGGCTTCATATCGTCTGCTTGCTCTGTACACAAGAGGACTCTCCATATCCACCCCTTCTGTTGCTGTCGTCGCAATACCTTTCCTCTCAAGTACAATAGTGTAGTAGATGAACACAGCAATCTATGAGAGAAAGATGTCAGGAAGGTTCATGTGTTACTAAACATTTGTTAATAATGATTTTTCTTTTTTCTTAGTGTTCACTAACTGTAAACTCTGATGGAAAGTTTTAGATGTTTGTCCACTTCTGAGCTTTAGTCTTGTTCCAGAACTTGAGTTTCACATGCACATTTATTTTACAAATCTTGTGTATGCAGATATTTGGTTCCTTGTCTTTCAGGCCGATGCATTCCAACTCTGAAGAAAGCTCCCTATTAGTCTTCTCTTACAACATTGTTGCTGTGGAGGCAGAAGGTGTATTCTGGTTTTCCCCACAAAAAGGCCCTGGAAACCATATAGTTATAACAGTGTTAATAAAATATATCATCATGGGTTGAGAACAGTGGTGCAGCCATGAGTGACCTGGGGGATTGGGCCAATGTTCAATGATAAAGGGAAAGGCAAGATGGATATACAATTGGAATGTTACTGGTGTATTGGGAACTGGAAATCTGCACTTGCTACTGAAAATGAGGTGCTGAGCGCTGTGATGTCTATTCTTAATACAACAGTGCTGACAATTTATGAAGTCATTCTTCTTCTGTAGTCACCAAGTGGGAACTCCGTTGCAAAAGTTTGGTTGGCTGTGTCTGGATATGGTTTACTGTTGCATGCACATCCATTTTATAGACCTGCCTTATGGTGTGAGGACTGTTGGTTCCCTCACCTCTAAGGCAGATGCATACCAACTCCAACTGAAAGGTCTACTCTGTTTATATTTGCCAAGCTCCTGATAAAGAACCTGTTTCTAGGATAACCACCAAGAGGTGCAGATGGGTCTTGACAAGTATAAGCACTGGACTTGGTGCATCACTGCAGGTGGCAATACACTGTTGTATCCCATGAAGTTATTGTGAAGTAAGTTTCTTGAATCGGTCTGTCATCTTCTCTTCTCCTTAGCTTTCACCATCTGTACATTCCACGGCAAAATGCTGGATATTTGTCTGCTTCTTGTCTTTGGTCTAGGTCCAAAACCCGAGTTTTGCATGTATTATGCACACATGTATTACAAATCTGGCCTATTTCTCTACAGACTGTTAGTATCTTACCTTTCAGGCAGATGCACTGACCTCAAAGGAAATAACATTAATTAGTAGCCTTTTATGACAAGCGTGTTAAGGGGGCAGCAAGCCTCAGAGAAAGGTGGTCCGAGTGACAAGAAGGGACATTAAAGACCTTCTACTTTGAGACAGAATGACAATAGCCATTAATATCCATCAATCAATGTATCACAAACTGTTTGTCCTAACGATATTTTATGGTAAAACTGGAAACTGCAATGATAATGATAACATGTAGTCAGAACTCACTAAAGAAATCTGGCTTCTCTAATATAATTATACTGTGTGTATTGACACTAGGAAAGTAATGTATTCATGCTTTTTCATCATGGTCATTTTTGCACTTTGGCATCTCCTGTGAAACCTTCTAGTAATGAAAGATTTCACTATTTTGCCATTTAGACACTGCCCTGATCATACATCCTGTAACCATTACGGTTGCGCTAATTATAACTTCTCGGGAGGCTGAATGGGGTATCTGGGATCTATCTTGTTTGTCTGCCTTCCGGATTGAGATTTTTAAACCTTAGAATGGCATGGTAAACCTTTAAGTAGTGACCTGAAAGGGACAAACTGATTAATTGATCCACCCTGTCCTCTTGGATTAATTATGAAAATATCCTACCTCAGCTGCACTAATCAGAGGTATAAACAGGGGAGGAGGGCAGCAGTTGTAGTTGGCTAGAAAGTCTTCCCGCTGTCTCCTGGGAATGATATCTGCAATAGCTGCTCTCATTACACGCCGGAATGGCTTGCGTTCCTCTCTTGTGAGGTCTTCGGTCATCTGAAATCAAACATACAGATCTGTAATTTCTTCCATATGCAGTACAATGCCCAACCCTATGTGTGTAAAGCAAGAATGTTGTATTTTGCGTACAATTTTCCTTCTTATAGGGTCTGATAGATGAAACAGCATCCTGTTCCAAAGGCTGAGGTATACTGGCCGTGTTGAGCGTCATAGTGATCTGTAGGGAATGGTGATGAAGGGTAAAGTTTCCAGAAACTGAGACACCAAACTCGGAAAAGAGTGATACAAGAAGATGGCTATGAAAGCCCACAGCTCTGGAGAATTGGCTACAGGAAGTAAAGCTTCAAAGGTGTGCCATAAAGAGAGTAAAATTCTGTATAGGATCTGTTGATTATTATATGAAATATGTAGTAGTTAACCACTCTACCTATGTGCCAGCCCTGACTTATGGGAGTGAGTCGTGGGCAATGACAACAGCTCATAAAAACCAGCTTCAGGTCTCAGAATGAAGATATCTGAGAAAGGTGATCCAAGTGATAAGAAAGTTTGCAGTCAGACAATATGTTAAGATCTTGAAACCCAGGCCTTACAAACTCGAGTGGATCAGTCACAGTTACAATGGTTTGGACATGTAAGCAGAATGGGAGAAAATCAGTCACCATGGCGGGCAAGGGATGCTAAGAACCAGGTTACCAGGGTGACCAAGGGATCACTAGGAAGACAACATTCGACAGTCCCTGGTTGAAAGAGCCCTGGAATGAAATAAAACCACACACACACACACAAAAAAACAACTGCAAGGTAGAAGAGGATCAACCAAGTTGATGTAGCAAAAAATTGCATAACAATGGCTCATAACTTACTGACTCATAAAAAAAGTGACAGTTTATTGGGTCTTCCCTTTTAATTGCAAACATCTTTAATCGCATAGACACAAATATACACACACATAGACACTTAATACACACATGTGCACAGACATGCAAGCACACAAACCTAGTTAAATGGATGCTGTATACATACATTCATGTTCACGAAGATTCACACACACTGCAAGCATACATTCATGCATCTATACATGCACACACACACATACACACACATACATATTTATAAATGTACACATTTATACATGAACACATTTATACATGAACACATTCATAATGCATACTTACATGATGCATACTTACATATTGCACACATACATACAAGCATATATACACACATGCATATATACACACATGTATATATACATACATAAATGAAGTTGTTCAAAAATGCATAAATACATATATGCACTCATACAAAAATTCACACTCATGAATACATTCACACACATACAAACATTAACACTCATGAATATATTCCCACACATAAAAATATTCACAATCATGAATACATTCACACACATACAAATATTCATACTCATAAATACAATAGCACACATACAAACACTCACATACACACAAACATTCACACTCATGCAAACCTTCACACTCATGAATACATTCAAACACACACACCCATGCAAACATTCACACATATTCAATCATTAACTCTCATGAATGCATTCACACACATACAAACATTCACACTCATAAATACATTCCCACACATAAAAATATTCACACACACATGCAAACATTAATGCTCATGAATACATTCCACCACATACAAACATTCACACTTATGAATACATTCACAAACATTCAAAGGTTCACACCCAAGCGAATATTCACACTCATGAAAACATACAGACACAACCATGCAACCTCATACACTCAAGCACATCACAGACACACATATGCTCACACACATATACATTAGTAGCTTCAGCTACTGCTGCACTGACTTGCACCACACTTGTGGTGTTCAGTAAACTAGCGGTTAATTAGGCCAGAGCCAGTTCATGACCTGGCATTACAGTCAATCAACCTGCATACGGCACCACTAAAAAGCTACTTAAGTGCCTCCATACTGTAAGCTCACGATCATCAAAAACACTTAAGGGGTCAACTCCCCTAATGCAATGAATCTAAATTGCAATGATCTACAAAACTCCTTATCCTGGCCAGTTCTCATGTCAACTCACTAGACCGGAATAAATGACTTTATTAGCACTATCGGTATTATAACTTTATGCTGGCTGTGGAAGATGGGAAGGGGGCGCATATGGGAATGCCCTGAGTGCTATGATGTTGTTTCTTGAGTAAAGTAAAGGTACCATTTACACACAGAGAATATACAGTGCTATCTTCACAAGTTTGTAGGATAAATGGCATTAATTGAGCGATTTAATCACTGCCATAACACCCATCTTTACAACCAGACTGACGGATAAAGAGGAGCTGAAGGTGTAGTGGCTTGAGGTACCCCTCGGGCCTGAAGGTTGTAGGTTAAAATCTGCACCGAGTAAGATTTTTTTCATAAATGACCTTGGCTCCCAGGTCAACCTAGTCTAAACTGGGTACCAAGTAAAGTCCTTTGAAGTAAAGGCGGTGGGTGTGATGTTGATCACATCCCCCAACGAGTGTCAACTGGTCTATAAAATATATTTCTAGTACTATGTGCTTTATATGCCTAATGGCATAGAAAAGAGTCCTTTACTTTTACTTTAGTGGTACTTTTACATTAGCGGTACTTTTACTTTAATGGTACTTTTACTTTAGCTGTACTTTTACTTTAGCGGTACTTTTACTTTAGTGGTACTTTTACTTGAGCGGTACTTCTACTTGAGCTGTGCTTTTACTTTAGTGGTACTTTTACTTTAGCAGTACTTTTACTTTAGTGGTACTTTGACTTTAGTGGACAATGACAAATCTCTGACACTTATGCAATGACATGACCTGGGATTAAAGCATGGTGAAGCACATTTAGGCAGCCTTTGAGGGAAGTTACACATACAGTGTGTACATTTTTATGTAAATGTTTGTGTTTACTATGCAGTCAGTCAATTAGGGTTAGGATCTGCCACACCTACAACAACACAACTAAATTACAGTTAATTACCATTTTAGTTTTAGCAGTATAATGTTAAATTTGGTTTTTACCTGTGTGGGTTAGGAGGTCTCCATTTTGGGGGCAACAAGAACAGACACAACACCTACTTAATAAGCATGTCACAAAAGGCAACTAATTAGGAGTTTGCTGAAATCAGACATGTCAGACTGAAAGGCACAGATATCGCAGCCTTCCTTTTAAGGGTGAATGGTGATGTTGATGAAGAAGAAGAAGAAGAGAAAGAAGAAGAAAAAAGGAAGAAAAAGAAGAAGAGACAGAAAAAGAAGAAGAGGAAGAAGAAGAAGCTTAGGAAGTAGAAAAAGAAGAGGCATAGGAGGAAAGGTAGGAGGAAGAAGAATAAGAATAAAAAGAAATAGAGGAAGAAGAATAAGAATAAAAAGAAATAGAAGAAGAAGAAGAAATAGAGGAAGAAGAATAAGAAGAAATAGATGAAGAATAAAAAGAAATAGATGAAGAAGAGGAAGAGGAAGAAGAAGAGGAAGAAGAAGAGGAAGAAGAAGAAGAAGAGGAAGAAGAGGAAGAAGAAGAGGAAGAGGAAGAATTATTTCTCCTTAGTTTTCATAATCTGTATTTTAAAATTACTTTTCATGTTATAATCTGGTTGGCACCTAAGCAGCTGCATTGCCAGTCTGTCTCTTAAGCAGACATGTACCTGATTTCAGTGAACATGATCACCTGTGCCATCTGGCATAGCATAATAGGAAGATGAAATATAAAATAATTTGTTGACAGTGTTTATCTATGTGTTTATGCTGAAATAGAACATATTTGTGTATGTATATGTATGTATGTGTGTGTGTATATATATATATATATATATACACACACATACACTATTCTGACATATGAAACATTACTACATACACTCCTAAAGCTATAAGGATATACATACATACCATTCTCATTTGACATATGAAACATCACTAAATCTGGTAATCTGGTAATCCTAGTTTCAGCATCATACCAAACGGGTCACCCCATAGTTACTCCGCTCCTGTACCAACGAAAAACACATGTAGCTCACAGTGTCATGCCATGCACTCAACTCAGAAACTGGGCGACGAAACTATATCCTTCCAGTCTACAAATGGAGCAAAAATGCAATGGCCACCGCCTAGCAGAAGCAACAACAACAACAAAACATTTGCCACAGCTAAAAAAAAAAAAGTGGCCGTGCCTAGCGTCCATTCTGTCCATGCTTTTTCCCGCAATCATTAGTGCAGTGCTTGCCAGTTGCTCCGCTCGCTCATTTCCCTTTACGCCCGCATGACCCGGTGTGTAGATCCAGGTTACGGAGGTTAAGTGTGATTTCCGAATGCTTTCTATCTATTACCATTCTCATCTGACATATGAAACATTACTACATACACTCCAAAAGCTATAAGGATATATATACATACATACCATTCTGACAAACTCCCGGTAAGTTATCAGCATGTTGTTGTCCTGATCAGCAGCACTTAAAAGATGGGCTAACCTATCCTTGCCTAAATGTTCAAGCAGGCCTTCTTCCTCAAGTTCACGCCTAAGGTCTAATAATCCAATGCCTTCTGGTCCATGCTGTGAAATTTATGGTCAATGAATGAATTAAATGGTGTGACAGGATTCCTAATTTGTAGCTCTAGCAAAGAACTAAATAAACACTACGAACCAAGAAGTGAGGAAAAGATGATGGAACTGGATGGAACACACATTGAGAAAACCTTATAACAATATGCTGCATTTCGCCAAATATAAGATACACTTATTTCCAGAAAATATTGGATCTAAAAACAATGTGCGTCTTATATAATGCTAGTAGATTTTTACAGGCTAATCTGTTAGACAGCACTAGCCATGGGGCCCTAAATCCTCAGGCTCACAACCCCTGTCTGTTTGTTTGTTTATTAAACGGATCAACATTATGACACAAGGTGTAACCCATAAGTGCTCCGTACTACTTCTTACTTCTAACCCAAGCCTGAGTCCAAAGAATCTCAGTGCAGTGCACAAACTCTGTAGCACCGGCGAGGATCCTGAAATACTTTGGGTAGATTTTTAACTCCAAACTTTGCACAGGCATGGCCGTTACGCTACTATTTTCAATTTCCAACTGCTGAGGGATTTTTTTTACATGAGTTCGATCTCACTACCCAGAGAACAGGGAAGTCCATGTCCATTCAATATAAACAGAACTCTAAATTAAGGAGACCCTATGCTTGAGCCCTTAGGGTGGCAAAGGATAGTAACACTGCACTCCAATGCACAAAAATACCAATCCAATATTTGTTTTTTAATTTTCTCACAATATAATGTTTATCTGTGAATTTGCAAGAAGCAAAGAACGACAACACAAAACTCTAACATATCATCATGTAGCAGGTCTTTTGCAGAATGTGACTCTCATCATGGTCTGCCTTAAAGAAACTTAAGTCTCTTGCTAGCTCTTTCGCCTCAGGTGCCTTCATATTCAAGGAGTTACTGATATCCTGTGCCATTATTTATGTTGGTCAGCCCCTGCCCCTCCTTCCTGGCACCATGCCTTCTGCTATTATTTTTTTCCAATCCGCCATGACACTTGATATGACCAAAATATTTCAGCTTCTGAGACAAGATGCTTTTTATTAGCCAATCTTCCTTGATGTTCAGATCTTTTAAAATGACAGTATTTCTTTCTCTTCCACCATATTGGCACTACTAATTAGGCTGATAGGCAGGCTTACAGGCTTCTGTGAAGTGTGACCCTGCAATGGACTAGGCCAGTGGTGGGCAAACTCTTTGGTCCAAAGAGTCAAAAATCAGCAGCAGGACAATTAATATTTTGTTGAGAGCCACATTTCTCTTCAAAAACCTGTCAAGAACCATTTTTTTCAAATTCAAAACTGATTTGTGGTTTACTGGCCAAGCCACACTCAGGTCACTAAAGAGCGGCATGTGGCTCACGAGCCGTGATTTTCAGACCACTGGACAAGGCTAATATACTGAATGCTCCACAAGACATTTGTGAGAACCTGATGAGTGAGTTAGTGAACCTGAACCCCGCTTGCACTGCATACTGAGTGATTAACACCCGGTGACCCAAAGAGTCACTATTTAGATGAGACCCCCCTTCACACAAGGTACAAATCTGAGAAACCCAGTTCAAAGGTAAGGTTATACTGGAGCTCCCAAAGGTTACAAAGTAACCTGAAGTCATATATGCTGTAGAGATGAGAGAGGACTATGCATCTGCAACTATGACCAGACTGCAAGAGCACCAGATTAAAAAAAAGGGTTAAGACCATTTAAGAGCCCTATGCATCATTCTCATGTTGCTCTCATTACGATCTGCCTGAAAGAAACTTGGTCTCTCCCCCACCTCATGTAATTTCATTTTCAAGGAGTCACTTATTTCCTGTGCCCATCTTCATGTTGGTTGGCCCTTGCCCAACTTTCCTGGCACCATGCCTTTTGCTAATATTTTTTTTCCAATCCGCCATGGCGCTTGATATGACCAAAATATGCCTTATGCAGGAAACCAAATAATAATAATAAACCAAAACACAACTGGTGTCATCGGCTACTAAACACTGAGAGATTTACTGAATCTTGGATCTGAGCACATATGGACTGAGAGGTTCAATGGGCACTGAGCATGATATGTCGACTGACTAACTGGCTATAGTGATATCATTTCCACAGCTTATTTTTTTAAATAATTACTTATAATCAAAGCAGTGCATAAAAAATTGAAAATAAACAATTTTGTTGCAATAGAGACTTCATCAGCATACAATAAAATGACATAATGTACTACTAATCAGCTGACAGTCTATGATTCACATTTGTAGATCTATACTGCTAAAAGGAAAAGTGGTATACTTATCTTCTGGCTAAGCATATGAAGCATAATCATAAACTATCAATGGAATACTAAAAACGTATGGTTTATTGCTCATAATAGAAGGCCTGGAAATCAGAGTTTAGAAACAATATTTTGCTGTTTAATTATAAAATACCTTCTACTGTAATTACTGTACTGTTTTGCCTCCATTATATATGTTTAATAAACCTTTCATAACATCAGTATACTTTTTAAAACCATGAAAATAATTAACCCTTATTCTTTAACCGTAGATTAAAACTAAGAGAAAAATACTCTTGTACAAAATCTTGAAGATTGTTAGGAGTTATATGCACTTACCTTTTCAAAAATAGGCTTGAAATTCTGTCAACAAAAGAAGTAAACATAAATTCATTCATTCATTCAGTAGCATGTCCCTCACGGAACCTCGCTGCCATAACAACCCTCCGGAAAACCTTCCTATCCTGAGCAAGATGTCCTGCGTCTGATACACCCATCTGGAGATCATCTGCCACATCCTGCACCCATCTTCTCCTTGGCCTTCCTCTTCCTCTCTTCCCAGGCATATACCCCTCCATTATTGTTCTCTCTAGACTTCCATGACGTTTCAAGTGACCAAAATATTTCAATTTTCTTTGTTTTATTGTCTTTACTAGCTAACCCTCTTCAATATTCAGCTCTTGAAGTATGGATGCATTTGTTCTTTTCTTTACCCAAGATATTCTTAGAACCTGTCTGTAACATTTATATTCAAATGCAAAACATAAATTACTGGAGATAAATCTTATAGTGATTAGGGAAAATTCAAATTTGCTTTGAGGAAGATTTTTGTATATTACCTAGAGCACTCAAGTTGACCCAGCTTAAAATCTTCTTCTTTAGCATTCCGAGCCCTTGAGGTTCATTGTTACAGATGTCACCGGCCTCCATTCATCTCTCTTTTTGGCCTTCTCTTTCCAGTTGGTGACACCAAGTGTTTGCAGATCTGTCTGGATATTATCTCTCCATCGTCTTCTTGGTCTGCCTTGTGGTCTATGACCATTCATCTCCCTGGTCGTACATTCCATGTTCCAAATCTAAATAGTCCTTTAACGTTCCAGGTTCATTGTCCATTTAAATCCATCAGAAATTGAGGCTTAGATATTTGTTTCGTGACGAGATGAAGTTTTGCGAAGGTGGGCATGTCAGTCCCACACTTCAACCCCCAACCTGGAGGACCAGGGTGTCTTTCTTGTCTGTTCTCTACCCTTTGACCCGCCGGCATAGCTCTTAGGGTCATTGAGAAACACAAGCCCCCCCCCCCCCCCCCCCCCACCACGGCCAGGAGGAGACACAGCTTAAAATAGCCATAAAAACCCAGAAAAAAAACCCCAGAAATATCCTGAAAATTATATATGGCTGGTATGACGTTGAAAACATCTCCCTTGAATCTTGACTGGTCCATAAAAAATATGGGTCTATAACCATATGATGTGCCAATAGCATTTAAAAAAGTTTATTTATACTTTTCTTATCTCTTTAAATACCAAAGAACTTACTATATGTTCATTGATTACACCATATACCATACATATTTCTTTACTTTTACTATCTTTTTTTTTAAATATATGTTAACCTCTTAATTTCCAGTTTTCATTATAACACCTCCTCTCCCAAAGCTGTATTTTTCAGCTTCATAAGATTAAAAACAAATTATTGCTCTGGGATACAAAAACTTTAGCACAGACACTGTTGGAAAGGTATGCTCCAGTTCAGAAATTGCATTTAATCTCCCTCACCTGGATCTATACACCTGACCATGCCAGCATGAAAGGTAGTGAATGAGTGGACCAACTGATAAGCAATGTACAAACACATGCAGGAAGAAGCATGAACAGAGCAGATATATATCGTCAATGTTGTACGGACTAGGCTAGTGGATAGCAATGAATCTCTCACACTAACATGATTGCCTTACATGGGAATAAAGCATGAAGAAGCATTTATATGCCACCTTCGAAGCTGAAATATGAGACACTATAACCAGATCCTCATGGGAACAAACAGTAGAGGTACCTTGGAGTGGCTGCTGTTTCAGAAGACTGAGCACTTACAGTAATGCCAAATGTGCATTGACATCAAATGTAATAACACAACATAACTTGACCTATTAAACACTGTGCAGGCAGACAGACAACCTTTGGAATTTAACTATGATTGCTGAGAACAGGTCACCGCAGACTGACCAATATTTCTGCATTTGCGGGACTGTTACAGCCGAGAAGTGCCTACACTTAGCCTTCTCATGGTACAGGGTTAAAGCCAACAAGAAGAGGCCGGTCTCACATTAAAATATGAAACAAGGAGTACGTAAACAGAGACAATGAAAGCAAATGGTACACTGACAATCACTTGAAATTAAAACAATGAGAACACAATATATTGCCTAGCATTTTTCCCTGTAGGAGATGCAGTAAAATAAAAAAATAAAACTGAAAGACCCTTTTTATGTTAGCATTTGTAGATGATGTGGTCAACATAAGCCGGCCACCTTTATTTCAAAGGAAATTATCTGGTACCTTTAGTCTAGGCTGGATCTACCTGAAAGCCATGGTTAATTTAAAACATTCAAATGCTGACTCAACCCAGATTTGAGCCCAGGTGCTTCTGGCTAACAGGCAAGTGTTTTACCTATATAATTTCTTAACTTCCACATTAAAACATATCATCATCATCTTCCTCTGTGTGTCACACAAGGCTCAGAATCAATTCCTCCATTCCACTCTACTGTAGTAGCAGTAGTACATTTTACCCCGCTAGGACATCACACAAGCGATAAACACCCGATGACACAAAGTGCCACCATGCGGATAAAGATCACCCGTGGAGAGGTCCCGGAAACCGCATTCAGCCATTTGCCCATATGGGCTATATTGCGGCCCCAGGGTGGGGCTTCAAAATAATGAAAAATTGCATCCCACAAGGGGACGTCGATTAATAATGACTCTACTGCAAGCAACTCTCTCAATTACAGTAAAACATATGCCAGAAAATTAATTGTGCAATAAATATCGTTTGTATCTCATTATTTAAAAAACTGTTTTGAATTAACTTAAATGTTTCATGCAACCGTATCTTTCACAATATAAAGAATTTGCATTATGCAGACTATACAGTTTTGGTGAAACTATGGGGGTGACTGCAGTCAAGCTAATACAATGAATTCCAGAGAAATTTGACTTTTTAGTCAAATTTCTCTGGAATTTACAGTTTTGATAGCTGAAAAAACAACTGATTTACAACAACTGCTGGATATTGTGGGTATGGAGAGTACTAAAAAAGGACTTTCCTTGAATATTAAGAAAACGGAAGTAATGGTTATATAAAAGAAGAAGATAACACCCCACTGTGATATTTCATCTGAAGGAAAAAGGCTTAACCAAGTCAGCAAATTCAAATATCTGGGAACAAGCGTATCATCAGATGGAAAATGTGTGTCATATTACTCTCTGAAGAAAATGGTGCAGCCTTGAGTAACCAGAGAAATTAAAAACAGAATAATAGGTCAAGCAAAAGCAGCATTTCAGAAAATGAAATCTTATGCAATAAATTGCTCTCATTTAATGTTAGAAAGAGAGTGCTAAAATGTTACATAGAACATGTTCTGCTGTATGGTAGCGAATCTTGGAATGTCACTGAACAAATTAAGAAGAATTTGGAAGCAACAGCGATGTGGTTTCTGAGACAAATTTTACGAATACCTTGGACGGCCAGAGTAAATAACAATGATTGTTTGAAAGAAACTAATGAAAGTAGATCTCTACATAGAACAATAAGAAGGAGACAAACACTGTTCTTTGGCCATGTAATGAGAAGAGAAGCACTGGAGAACATTGTGACAACTGAAAAGATCAGTGGAAAAAGGAGTAGAGGCAGACCAAGAGAGATGATGCTGGATGGGCTGAAACCATGGCATCATCAAGAGAGATGTTCCAGGCAACCAAGGATCGTGATCTGTGGAGATGCATGAGCGCCTACGCCAACTGGCAGGGCACACAATGATGAACCATATCTTTTAGAATAATTACATATTCCTCAATTAAACACATACCTGATCAAGGTCATTTCTGAAATCACGGAGCTCAATTTCGGCGTCGCTAAACGGCATGTTGCTGACTTAGATCATGAACGCCACACACTTGAGTGTTCCTGTATGAAGTTAAGTGACAAATAACTATTAGTGCTTCAAGACAAAAGAAGCATTTTGAACAAATATAGGAGACATCTGGTGTATCAAGCTATAAAGAATAAACTAAATTATTATTATGCTGTGGGAAATTCCTTTTCTCTTTATCTAGCTAATTACTGATTACAAAACATGCTCAGAAAGGTGAAAAAAGGTATGCTCCGCGCAGACTGGCAAGCATAGCAACAGAGGTCCCGGATTTTTAATGTCCTTTGGATATTTTGTCCAGGTAGGCAAGTGTGCTGGGAAATTAACAGTCAGACAGACCGACTAGCTCTGCACCACTTGGTGGTAAAATAATATGTGACAAGCTAGACATAGTCAAGGCCTTAGAGGATGAATGAACAGTGTCGAAGCCCAAACAGATATTACTCTCTGAAGAAAATGGTGCAGCCTTGAGTAACCAGAGTATGTGGCTGACAACATTCAGAAGACATACAAGATGGATACACAATCAGATTGCTGTGTTAAAAAATTAGTTGCGTATTCTTTACATGACGTTGCCGAACCTAACCTGTTGTGGTTTTTCTAGGCTAATTCTACGTTCAGTAGTTTGCCATTACTTTATGAACGGTCAGCTCTCGGTACCACTGTCAAAACCAATGCAAGACAAACCACCTGCAGCTGGGATCGAACCCGGCACCCCGGTCCCACTAAGCGTGTTCACAACACCTAAGCCACAGACACCCACTGCTATGTGTATTATCAGAATTGGAACTCTGAGCTGGCTGCAGAAGATGGGGACAGGATACTTACGATTATGTCCAGCATGCTGTGATGTGAGTTGTTAATTTGGTTCTATTTACGTTTTTTGCCCCAGAAAGTGAGTGACTTCCCTTTCCATTCATGCCTCATTGTGTCGCAGGGCCTGTCCTGTTGTAGGGGTGTCATGCTTAATGAGCGGCCAGTATTTTACAGTGTTGTCAGGGGCCGGCGATATTGTGTGTCCTATATTCCACGATGTGAGCGCTTTTAACAGCCCCAAAACAGACCCTAACCCATCCCCCCCGCCCCCCACAGCCTTAGCCTGCGTCCCACGACTGCATGCAGTCTATAATATATGCTGCATACAACTGTGCGACCTAGGCTGCATGCAGATTTGGGACATAGGCTGAGGCTGTCGGGTAGAGAGGTTGGGGTTAGAGTCAGTTCTATATGTTTTGGAGCTGTTAAAAGTGCTCACATCATGAAACACAGAACATGCAATATTGCCGGCTGCTGACAACAATGAGTAAAATACGTGTTGCTGGCCGCTCACTAAGCGTGACACCCCCACAACATAGGACAGGTCTTGTTCCAGAACTTGAGCTGTGTGCACATCCATTTTACAAATGTGTATGCAGACTGTGGGTTTCTCACCTCTAGACAGATGCAGTGCAACTTTAAACCAGACTTTCCTAATTAATAAACTTCTATGACATGCATGATAAGGACAGTTGGTTTGTTCTTTTTTCCTACCAAAATGGGGCCCTGGAATCTGCATGAGGATTGTTTCATCTAACACTGTACCTTGGACTGTTCATTTAACACTGTATCAGGATTGTTTCATCTAACACTGTATCAGGATTGTTTCATCTAACACTGTATCTGAACTGTTTCACCTAACACTGTATCTTGGACTGTTTCACCTAACACTGTATCTGGATTGTTTCACCTAACACTGTATCTTGGATTGTTTTACCTAACACTGTATCTTGGATTGTTTTACCTAACACTGTATCTGGACTGTTTCACCTAACACTGTATCAGGATTGTTTCATCTAACACTGTATCTGAACTGTTTCACCTAACACTGTATCTTGGATTGTTTTACCTAACACTGTATCTTCCATAAATTTGTATTCACATATTGTCTTCAGTCTAACAAAAGATTCATCCACACTCAAATCATTCAAGCAACACTGTGTGGAAACTGTTCACTCCCCAGTTATTTTCTCATTACCTAGAACCTCACAACATGATTTTCCACATGTTGGGGGTGGGGGAGGGTGGGGTTAGAGATAGACCCACTACCCCCCAAAAAGCATGTGGTTAAAGATGACCAATTAGGAACTTGCTGGAATCAGATGTGTTTGGCCAAAATAACAAATACTGCAGAAAAGATATGAATCTCACATACACACACAAAACTAGTTTTTTTTTTTTATTGCTTCAGTCTCGAGCATCTTTCCCCTGTGGGTTCTGGGGCCCCTTTATGTGGGAAAACAAGAACAGACCTACTGCCCCCCCAACAAGCATATCGTAAGAGTTGATTATTTGGGGACTCCTTCGAAGCCATAGTGCATCTGCCTGTGAGGCAAAGAACCAACAGTCTGCATACAAATATGTAAAATGGATGCACATGCAACCCTCAGGTTCTGGAACAAGACCAAAGCTCAGAAGTGGATGAACAACCAGAACTTTCCACCGGAGGTTACAGCCAGTGAACACGAAGAAGAAAGAAGAAGTCTCCAGCAATGCCTGTTGTGTGAATGGCTTTCCTCATTGATTTCCCTCTACAGTATAATGTATTCTCTTAATTTTAACATTTGGTGAGAACATACTAAAAAAACTTGGCTTTTTAAATAGTCACAAGCCCAGTATATATTAACAGTTTGAAAGTAACACATTCTTGATTTTTATCATGGTTATTTCTGCACTTTGCCTTCTTCCGAGAAATCTTATAGCACTGATTGAAACATGGGCTAATGCACAAGAAGAATAAATATGAAGGATAAGAACGCTACAGAGATATAAGAAGCATAACAAAAGCAATCAACTCTGGGGAAAAAAACGATTGTCCATATCAGACAAAAAAATTCACATGCAAATTCTATGTGATCATTTTGTAATCTAAACATCTTATTTAAGTATTTTTGATTAGGCCTCTGAATGAATATCTTTTAACAATTGTACATTCAGAATAGTCTTGTTATCCTTTGGCTTTGTATCTATTGTATAGCAGTGTATTTATCTTTCACTGCTGTGATCTCTTCCTTCAACCAGACTTTACTATTTTGCTTCTGTCATTTGTTTTCTTCTTTTCTAGCTCAAAATGCTTCCTTGATTGCTCCCTAATGCTGTACAAACATACACATCGGCAGATTGTGTATATTTACAGTCTGTGTCTGTGGCTTAGGCATTGTAAACATGCTTGGTAATGCCGGGGTGTTTGGTTTGATACCAGCGGCGGATGATTTGTCTTGCATTGGTTTCGACATTGATACCGAGTGCTGACCATTCAGGAAGCAATGGCAAACTATTGAATGTAAAATTTGCCTGTAAAAACCACAACTGCAAAATAATGCTGGGGTTGGTTTTTCAACGTCCTGTAAAGGACACACAAAAATTAAAAAAAAAAAAATTAAGAATTTCATCCTAAATTGGCACTCTTCCGAATACTGGTCTCAAATGGTACGTATTCCGCTTCTATATTTTAGTTATTCCTGTTCCATATTTTTTACTACATCACCTCTTGAGGCCCTCAAAGGGATGTTTTTCGCGGTGAATAATTTGGGACGGGTTTTTTTTAAGAGTGCCAACATTTTAGTTAATTAGTGAGTCTTTTCTCTTGAGCCTAGGGTGGCGTATGTGGCAGCAGAGGTCATAGCTCTCCATGTCTGGCAGTTTGTTGCCACCTGTTTTATTAGACCTATAGCTGAGCCTTTCCTGATGACGGTTCTATGCAGCATCTCTCTTGGTCCTCCATTTTCTGCTCCCTTCTGGTGTCCAGAAGATAGAAAGGCGGTAGGAGTCTGTTTGAAAAACTAAAACCCATGATCTCTTTGAAGACTAAATGAATAAGAAGGAGGAGGAGGGCAGAACAGATAAGAAGAAGAACTAATTCTGTAATAATACTAATCTTATAATCTTAATAATATATCTATCTCACTTCTGCTTTCTTACTAAAGGCAAAAAAAAGTTAGCAAATATTAAGTCAGTTTTATAAAATGTGTGTATAATTAATAATATTACTTTAATTTGTAATTATTACTAATTCAATGCTATGACTATGTGACAACCATTAATAAACAATATTTAAATTTAATAAATGTATTAAACTTACAAAAATATTATTGTCAAAACGACCATACATAATTAAAACATAAAATGATCATTGAGAAGTTTATTATCTGGCAAGTCTCTAGTCTATGCTATAAATGAGAATAGCTCTTCTTTTTATATTTTATTAAATTTAAATAATATTGTATCACAGTATCACAATCTGAAACCTGTACATACATAGAACTTACAAGTAATATATAACCTACTACAGCCCTACTACTACACATAGTCGCATACTGATAATCTTAGTGCTAAATAAATCTATAACGTAATGCAATCTACCTTTATTTAATCTACCTTTATATCGATATATCACTATTTCCTTCCTGTGATATTATTATTACTGATTGCTTCGTAGTTATTTATTATTAGTATTAGGAATAAATTCTGGGAATATTTATTTTAAACGAAAAGTATGTATGTACCTTACGTCGGTCCTTGCTTCCGCGAGGTGTATCTTTATATCCCTTACTTCAGCCAATATCAAATATCAACAGTAAGCGGAAGGTCTTCGTTCTTCAGTCAACACTCGGCCGAGTCTTATATTTCTATTTCAACAAGCAACGCTTACAGCATCACAACTTTGCGCCTCTCTGCACAAAGGACGGTTACACCTCAGTAAATATGTGATGTATGAGTTCAGTCAGGTCGCTGTGTCAAAGTTTCAGGTGCTTAAATTAAGAGACGGGCCTGCCTGACCTATATAACTAGGTTTGAAACCGTTCAATACACGGTTGTAAACTACGAACGAGGGACTCTGCCTGACCTCCTTCTCTCATCACAGCTTGGGCGGGAACGAACGAATGATTGGATTGTTGTGTAATCTATGGTTTGTAAACCTTGGTCCAGAAAACGGTCTGTGTTTCCAGTATGTGTAAATTAATATGAGAGCTAAAATCCGGGACAATTACTACGTTTTGTATACAATGCATATTTAAAGCTGTGTCAACAATTATTGTAACAATAGCAGCAGAAGCAACTCGGTTATCCTGTTTCAACCGATATTCGTCAGAATTGACATGTGTAAATTGTTTTTGTCATTCGGCTCTGTGGCGAAGTCGATGCGAACGCTTCGTAATGTCGGGGTGCCGGGCTCGATCCCAGCTGCGGACCATGCGCCTTACGTTGGTTTCGACAGTGGTATCAGGGGGCCGACCGTTTAGTAGTAAGCAAACTACTGGACGTAAATTTGCCTAGAGAAACCGCACAACAGCCAGGAGCTGCTGGAGTTGGTTCTGCAACGTCCTGTAAAGGATACGCAGCTAACCTTATATAGTGCTTTTTGTCAGCTCATATGCAGGATATGGGAGTCGTCGTGGTCTAGCGGCTTTCAAAAATGACTTGAACTCCCAGGTCGACCCAGCCTTGAGTGGGTACCAGGTACAGTCCTGGGAAGTGTGGCCGGCGTGATGCTGACCACATCACCCACCTGATGCTGTTTGGTCTATAGAATATAGGTCTAGCCCTATATACCCAATACACATGAAAGACGCGGGAAAGGGTCCTTTACTTTTACTTGTATGGAGGATATAGATCTAATCTCCACCTCCTCCTATCTGTATCTTTTCTTCCTCTTTCTCTTTCTTTCAATTCCTCCTCCTCTCTTTTTCTTCTTCTTCTTCTTGTTCTTGTTCTTCTTCTTCTTCTTCTTCTTCTTCTTCTTCTTCTTCTTCTTCTTCTTCTTCTTCTTCTTCTTCTTCTTCTTCTTCTTCTTCTTCTTCTTCTTCTTCTTCTTCTTCTTCTTCTTCTTCTTCTTCTTCTTCTTCTTCTTCTTCTTCTTCTTCTTCTTCTTCTTCTTCTTCTTCTTCTCCAGCAGATAGAAGCTCGCCTGGGGATCGGAAGGTCGTGGGTTCAGGTTCTGCAAGAGCCGGACATTTATTTTTAAATGACCTCGTCTCCCAGGTGGACCCAGCTTTAAATGGGTACCAAGTACCTGGGAAGTGAAGGCGGCCGGCGTGATGTCGATCACATCACCCACCCATCAAGTGCCGATAGGTCTATAAATTATAGGTCTAGCCCTATATGCCCAATACTCATGAGGGCGTGGGAAAGGGTCCTTTACTTTTTTTAATGTACTATTGAGGAGTATAAGGGAGCCACGTTGGTCTAGCGGCTAGACGCTAGCCTGCGAATAGGAAGTTCGCGGGTTTGGTTCCTGACGTAGGCTGGAATTTTTTCAAACAATGACCTTGGTTCCCAAATCGACACAGCCTTGAATGGGTACCAGGTACAGTCCTGGAAAGTAAAGACGGCCGGCGTGATGCTGACCACATCACCCACCAAGTGCCGATTGGTCTACAAAATATAGGTCTAACCCTATATGCCCAATATGCCTAAAGACGTGGAAAAGGTTTAAACAAAGATTGGGGAGTATAAGGAAGCCATACACTTCGTTGTAGCTCGAGTATAGCAAATATCAAGCACTCGCATATTTGATACGGAATACTTAGTGCCACCCATCCATGATTTAAAAAATAATTATCATCACGTTCAACCAGCTTCCCTGAAGGGGGAGCTTTAGGTTATAATTGTGATTAGGTTAGGTGCGCCATATAAAATGGTTTAGCATTGCATGCCACCAAAAGCCATGAAAAGGATTCCTGCGATGTTGATGCGATCAAAAGAGACAGACCCAAAAACTGTCCCGACTGTCGACGAAGTCGTCTACCGGCGAACCAGTTGGCGATCTGGTTGCCGATGGAAATTGTCGGTGACGCCAACAAAAACAAAAAAAATAGACACAAGGCCTCAAAGGTATGGTTTTACTTTGGGATTCTTCACTGTGGCCCGCAAGAAAACTCTGGGGGTGGGTGGGAAATGGGGGGGGGGGGTGTACAGGCTTTGTTTAATTAGGCTATAATAATAATAATAATTTATTTATATTATTATTGCACAATTAAAAAATGGTTACACAATTTAAGCGACGACCCCCCCCCCCCCCCCTAATTCTTTGACATAAAGTAATAAGCTGATTTCTAGAAGAAATTACGCCTTTCATAACAGTGTCGGTTTTACCGTTACATTTCTGTCAAGTAACGTTTATTTCCAGTTATATTTATAACTTGCAAATCATCGATAGCAGAAAATGACAGACAGATCTCATTGTAAAAATCTCCATTGAGATTGTCTCGATAGCAAAGATACAGTGCATGTAAAGGAAGACACAACCTGGGGCCCAAATACAAGGCAAGTGTTGGGGCGAGAAGGGGTGGGGAGGGAGGCTTAAAGCGTTGTACCTTTCTTGAAAAAAAAAATTGATTGGGAGGGGAGGATAGAGGTTAATGATGAAATCTACCCCATTTTGGGGGTTGCAAGGTCTCGAGGTGTGGCATACGCCTAAGTGCTGGAGGTCCCGGGTTAAAAATCCGGTATAGGCTGGGAGTTTTTTACGTGGACTTCTAGTATTTTCCTCTGGTCTCTGGGTAGTAAGATCTGACGCCCGTGTGTATGGTTGCTCACGCAAAAAAAATCCATTGGCAGTTGGAAATCATAGAGTAGCCTACGGCGCTGCCCGTGCGAAAATTTGGAGTTAAAAATCTACCCAAAGCTTATCAGGAACCTAGCTGGTGCAGCGGGGTTCGTGCAGTGTGATGAGATTCTTCTGACTCAAGCTGAAGTTAGAGGAAGAACGGAACACTTATAAGTTAAACCCGTGTGACACAATGTGGATCCTTTGAATAAATATAAACATTTACCCCATTTTTCTGGCATTTTTCACTTTTAAGTTAAAGAAAGGTGAAAGTGAGAGGATCGACTTCATTGCTCCCGGTTTTATCCCATATGGCTCAGTCTTATAATAATAATAATAATAATAATAATAATAATAATAATAATAATAATAATAATAATAATAATAATAATAATAATGTCAATCAGATGCCATCTCCACAATAATGGTTGGCTGCAATGGATCTTTCTGAAAACCGCATTGTGTCTTGTCTTATTAGTACACTGTCTCTCACTACTGTTCACCCATCGCTTGGTATTATCCTCCCAAATGTACCATTGTCTGCCTCTTGTTTTTTGCCTTCACCTCCTCCCTTCATATGGGTTTTTATAAGAGTGTTATGTCCTTTAAATGTGGCGGAAATATTTCAGTTCTCTCTTTTATTTCTTTCAGTAACTTTCTTTTCATTCGCGTTCTCTGCAGAATCTTTATAATAATAATAATAATAATAATAACAATAATAATAATAATAATAATAATAGTAATAATAATAATGTGCTAAATGACAAATATACACAACAAAATATCTGGGGGGGGGGGAGAAATATCGGTACTTAATTTATAACTTACCCCTGACGTCACGACAACTTTCATATACGGCTATTAGTCGTTACACGAGGTTCTAACATCCTTGTGTGATCCGCATCCGAATGGTGGCACTTTGTGTCACTGGATGTTTATCACTCGGTGTAATTCCCTGGTGGGGGTAAAACGTCAGTCAGTCTTCAATATAAAGGCGACAGTCCTAATATGAGACGCATTTTTCGTTATTTTCAAGCCACACTCCGGCTGTTGCCCAGGGCCCTAATATAACCCAGCCTATGGGTTGAACGGGGTTTCTTGACATGATAGCACTTTGTGTCACCGGGTGTTTATCGCTTGATGTGATCTCCTAGTGGGGTTGAACGTCAATCAATAAATCAGTCTTTGCAGTCGACAACTATGGGGAGGCAAGGGAATCACAGCCTATGGCGTTGGCGAGTGTGACTAGCAAGATCGACCTGCATTAATTAAAGTCTTCCACTCTCAGAAAAAGAATAACTGCCACCGGCAGAGACAACCCCTGGCACTTTTGTCTGTTACACTAAATAACAAAATACCCTGGACATTAACAATGTTTACGACCTGAACATAGACAAAATATGGTTTATCTGGAATGAAGTATTCAAATTCTTTGTTCCTATTAGGCGTTATAATAGGCTGGAGGGAACAGTAATAATCTCCTGCAATAAGCACATCATCATCATCATCAAGTGTCTGTACAGCTGGTAGGCGTTATAATAGGCTGGAGGGAACAGTAATAATCTCCTGCAATAAGCACATCATCATCATCATCAAGTGTCTGTACAGCTGGTAGGCGTTATAATAGGCTGGAGTGAACAGTAATAATCTCCTGCAATAAGCACATCATCATCATCATCAAGTGTCTGTACAGCTGGTAGGCGTTATAATAGGCTGGAGTGAACAGTAATAATCTCCTGCAATAAGCACATCATCATCATCATCAAGTGTCTGTACAGCTGGTAGGCGTTATAATAGGCTGGAGTGAACAGTAATAATCTCCTGCAATAAGCACATCATCATCATCATCATCAAGTGTCTGTACAGCTGGTAGGCGTTATAATAGGCTGGAGTGAACAGTAATAATCTCCTGCAATAAGCACATCATCATCATCATCAAGTGTCTGTACAGCTGGTAGGCGTTATAATAGGCTGGAGTGAACAGTAATAATCTCCTGCAATAAGCACATCATCATCATCATCAAGTGTCTGTACAGCTGGTAGGCGTTATAATAGGCTGGAGGGAACAGTAATAATCTCCTGCAATAAGCACATCATCATCATCATCATCAAGTGTCTGTACAGCTGGTAGGCGTTATAATAGGCTGGAGTGAACAGTAATAATCTCCTGCAATAAGCACATCATCATCATCATCAAGTGTCTGTACAGCTGGTAGGCGTTATAATAGGCTGGAGTGAACAGTAATAATCTCCTGCAATAAGCACATCATCATCATCATCAAGTGTCTGTACAGCTGGTAGGCGTTATAATAGGCTGGAGTGAACAGTAATAATCTCCTGCAATAAGCACATCATCATCATCATCAAGTGTCTGTACAGCTGGTAGGCGTTATAATAGGCTGGAGTGAACAGTAATAATCTCCTGCAATAAGCACATCATCATCATCATCAAGTGTCTGTACAGCTGGTAGGCGTTATAATAGGCTGGAGTGAACAGTAATAATCTCCTGCAATAAGCACATCATCATCATCATCATCAAGTGTCTGTACAGCTGGTAGGCGTTATAATAGGCTGGAGTGAACAGTAATAATCTCCTGCAATAAGCACATCATCATCATCATCAAGTGTCTGTACAGCTGGTAGGCGTTATAATAGGCTGGAGTGAACAGTAATAATCTCCTGCAATAAGCACATCATCATCATCATCAAGTGTCTGTACAGCTGGTAGGCGTTATAATAGGCTGGAGTGAACAGTAATAATCTCCTGCAATAAGCACATCATCATCATCATCAAGTGTCTGTACAGCTGGTAGGCGTTATAATAGGCTGGAGTGAACAGTAATAATCTCCTGCAATAAGCACATCATCATCATCATCAAGTGTCTGTACAGCTGGTAGGCGTTATAATAGGCTGGAGTGAACAGTAATAATCTCCTGCAATAAGCACATCATCATCATCATCAAGTGTCTGTACAGCTGGTAGGCGTTATAATAGGCTGGAGTGAACAGTAATAATCTCCTGCAATAAGCACATCATCATCATCATCAAGTGTCTGTACAGCTGGTAGGCGTTATAATAGGCTGGAGTGAACAGTAATAATCTCCTGCAATAAGCACATCATCATCATCATCAAGTGTCTGTACAGCTGGTAGGCGTTATAATAGGCTGGAGTGAACAGTAATAATCTCCTGCAATAAGCACATCATCATCATCATCAAGTGTCTGTACAGCTGGTAGGCGTTATAATAGGCTGGAGTGAACAGTAATAATCTCCTGCAATAAGCACATCATCATCATCATCAAGTGTCTGTACAGCTGGTAGGCGTTATAATAGGCTGGAGGGAACAGTAATAATCTCCTGCAATAAGCACATCATCATCATCATCAAGTGTCTGTACAGCTGGTAGGCGTTATAATAGGCTGGAGGGAACAGTAATAATCTCCTGCAATAAGCACATCATCATCATCATCAAGTGTCTGTACAGCTGGTAGGCGTTATAATAGGCTGGAGGGAACAGTAATAATCTCCTGCAATAAGCACATCATCATCATCATCAAGTGTCTGTACAGCTGGTAGGCGTTATAATAGGCTGGAGTGAACAGTAATAATCTCCTGCAATAAGCACATCATCATCATCATCAAGTGTCTGTACAGCTGGTAGGCGTTATAATAGGCTGGAGTGAACAGTAATAATCTCCTGCAATAAGCACATCATCATCATCATCAAGTGTCTGTACAGCTGGTAGGCGTTATAATAGGCTGGAGTGAACAGTAATAATCTCCTGCAATAAGCACATCATCACCATCATCAAGTGTCTGTACAGCTGGTAGGGGTGCGTTATAATAGGCTGGAGTGAACAGTAATAATCTCCTGCAATAAGCACATCATCATCATCATCATCAAGTGTCTGTACAGCTGGTAGGCGTTATAATAGGCTGGAGGGAACAGTAATAATCTCCTGCAATAAGCACATCATCATCATCATCAAGTGTCTGTACAGCTGGTAGGCGTTATAATAGGCTGGAGGGAACAGTAATAATCTCCTGCAATAAGCACATCATCATCATCATCAAGTGTCTGTACAGCTGGTAGGCGTTATAATAGGCTGGAGGGAACAGTAATAATCTCCTGCAATAAGCACATCATCATCATCATCAAGTGTCTGTACAGCTGGTAGGCGTTATAATAGGCTGGAGGGAACAGTAATAATCTCCTGCAATAAGCACATCATCATCATCATCAAGTGTCTGTACAGCTGGTAGGCGTTATAATAGGCTGGAGTGAACAGTAATAATCTCCTGCAATAAGCACATCATCATCATCATCAAGTGTCTGTACAGCTGGTAGGCGTTATAATAGGCTGGAGTGAACAGTAATAATCTCCTGCAATAAGCACATCATCATCATCATCAAGTGTCTGTACAGCTGGTAGGCATTATAATAGGCTGGAGTGAACAGTAATAATCTCCTGCAATAAGCACATCATCACCATCATCAAGTGTCTGTACAGCTGGTAGGCGTTATAATAGGCTGGAGTGAACAGTAATAATCTCCTGCAATAAGCACATCATCATCATCATCAAGTGTCTGTACAGCTGGTAGGCGTTATAATAGGCTGGAGGGAACAGTAATAATCTCCTGCAATAAGCACATCATCATCATCATCAAGTGTCTGTACAGCTGGTAGGCGTTATAATAGGCTGGAGTGAACAGTAATAATCTCCTGCAATAAGCACATCATCATCATCATCATCAAGTGTCTGTACAGCTGGTAGGCGTTATAATAGGCTGGAGTGAACAGTAATAATCTCCTGCAATAAGCACATCATCATCATCATCAAGTGTCTGTACAGCTGGTAGGCGTTATAATAGGCTGGAGTGAACAGTAATAATCTCCTGCAATAAGCACATCATCATCATCATCATCAAGTGTCTGTACAGCTGGTAGGCGTTATAATAGGCTGGAGGGAACAGTAATAATCTCCTGCAATAAGCACATCATCATCATCATCAAGTGTCTGTACAGCTGGTAGGCGTTATAATAGGCTGGAGGGAACAGTAATAATCTCCTGCAATAAGCACATCATCATCATCATCAAGTGTCTGTACAGCTGGTAGGCGTTATAATAGGCTGGAGTGAACAGTAATAATCTCCTGCAATAAGCACATCATCATCATCATCAAGTGTCTGTACAGCTGGTAGGCGTTATAATAGGCTGGAGTGAAACAGTAATAATCTCCTGCAATAAGCACATCATCATCATCATCAAGTGTCTGTACAGCTGGTAGGCGTTATAATAGGCTGGAGTGAACAGTAATAATCTCCTGCAATAAGCACATCATCACCATCATCAAGTGTCTGTACAGCTGGTAGGCGTTATAATAGGCTGGAGTGAACAGTAATAATCTCCTGCAATAAGCACATCATCATCATCATCAAGTGTCTGTACAGCTGGTAGGCGTTATAATAGGCTGGAGGGAACAGTAATAATCTCCTGCAATAAGCACATCATCATCATCATCAAGTGTTTGTACAGCTGGTAGGCGTTATAATAGGCTGGAGTGAACAGTAATAATCTCCTGCAATAAGCACATCATCATCATCATCATCAAGTGTCTGTACAGCTGGTAGGCGTTATAATAGGCTGGAGTGAACAGTAATAATCTCCTGCAATAAGCACATCATCATCATCATCAAGTGTCTGTACAGCTGGTAGGCGTTATAATAGGCTGGAGTGAACAGTAATAATCTCCTGCAATAAGCACATCATCATCATCATCATCAAGTGTCTGTACAGCTGGTAGGCGTTATAATAGGCGGGAGTGAACAGTAATAATCTCCTGCAATAAGCACATCATCATCATCATCATCAAGTGTCTGTACAGCTGGTAGGCGTTTAGGCATCTCCACAGATCTTGGTCTTTGCTCTTCTGGATCCATTCAACAGATCTCTTCTTTCTCTACTGATTCCGTTGCTCGTTCCCAAAGTGCATAGACCACACCTGCCGTGTCATGTATCAATTTACTACCCAGTGGTGCAGATCCAGCCAATCTGTCTGCCTGTTCATTACCCACCAGGTCGGCATAGCATTCCTTCAGAGTCTGTTACAATTACGACATGTGTATGCATCTTGTTCTCTAGCCACCGGAGAGCTGCAGTTACCGCCTCCACCTCCATTCTCATGCTAGATGTTGTTGTGTCATATGATAGGCTGTCTTACACTAAAGATTTTCCACAGGCTTTCGCTACGAACTCTCCAAGCACTTCTCTTTCCTCTCAGCACCGAAGCATCTGTATAGATAATCAGATCACCTGGGTGTGAATTGTCGTGAATCAACTGTTGCACTTTAACCTCCGTAGGACCCGCTGACCACTCTCTGCAAACCCGGTCCAATGTAATCATAACCCTATACAGGTCAGACTTTTCCGAGCTACTCTGACCCACTCCCCTCCTCGCCCAATGTTCTCCAGCATGCATACTTGTCTTATTTTGTCTTCCGCTTGAGCCATCCACGATTTTCCCCTTTTCAGCCCCTGACCCTTGCCTGCAGCCAAAGCTTCATACAGAGGGTGTTCCCTGTCTGCAGCTACTCTGAGCTATGACTTATCCTGCAGCACCTTTAGCCTATCTGCAGTAGTCAGCAATGCAAGGATATATCGCATGCACACACCTGGGGTGTCTCTTGTACAACCCAGGATCAGCCGCATAGTTTCATTCTGTATGAGCTCCAGTTTCTCTAGCTGACCCTTAGAGACAGTGAGTAACCCCGATCCATAATCAACCACTGAGATAATTAAGTGCTGGTAAAGTGTGAACAGCATTCTCTGCTCCATGTTCATCGCTGCCACAATCCTTAGTGCATTTAGATTTTTTTGAGCCCTGTCACATCTCCCTCTATGTGGTTCCTGAAAGCCAAACTTCTGTCAAAGGTGATTTCCAGGTACCGTTGTCTTCTGTCTCTTTTGATGTCCCTGACGTTTTTTTTTTTTAGTCCGGGAACATCAGCTCTAACAATCCTGTTGTCCAAAGAACACCACAGGACGGTTGCCTTTTCTGAGTTGATTACAGCACTCATCTCTGTACACTAGTCGATCACCTTATCTACTGTTGCCTGTGACTCTTAAGCAATTTGATTCCGATCTCTCCCCTTCCTATATACAAGAACATCATCTGCAAATTTCAATATTGTGCCAACTCCAGGTGTTTACATGAAGGCAAGCTTGCTCGTAAAAACATCGTGAACCTGTACAGGTGAAATTGCAGATCCATGTGGCAGTCCTGGAGCTATAATACATGGTTCAGAGATCTATGAACGCAGGCGGGTAACTACCTGGCGAGTATACAAAACAGCTGCTATCCAATTCAAACATTACCCCTCCGAGGCACGCCACTGGGTGGTACTCCAATGAGGTAAATTTCCGGTAACAGGATAATATTGTTCACATCCTAGGTACCTGAGCATACATACCACAGTTGAGCGATATCACATTAACGTGTATTGTATGCAGTGTGAAACTCACAGCTTCCCTTAGCTTGGCGTCTTTAGGCACGTTACATTTAAAAGACATAGGTTACGTTGCCAAACAGGTATGTTTCTCACCTCCATCTTGGGCTACGCTGGATAGCGGTCAAAAGCACGTCACAGTTGATTACAGAAATAAACGGAAATGAACGTGCCCACCCCCCCCCCCCCCCCCCCCCCCACCCTCATAAACACACCAACAAATAAATTAGGGTCGGAAAAAGGGGGGGGGGGGAACCTTCTAGCCTCTTCCTTTGGTAGTGTTCATAATATTCCTGACTGAATTTACAAACTGACAATTAATCACCTCGGTGTGGTAAGGAAAATGCTCAAGGCTCCCTGACAAGCATGTCGTAAAAGGTGACTAGGAGATCTGAAATCGGATCTGACGGACCAGAAATGCAGCCTAGCAAAATGGCTCCCAGATCGACCCAGCCTAACTATAAATCATATGGCTTCCAGATCGACCCAGCCTTGAGTGGGTACCAGATATAGTCTGGGAGGTAAAGGCGTGATGTTGACATCACCCACATTAGTCCTTTACTATGCCAACGCTTTCTTTAAGGCCGGAACTCAGAAAAAGAAGCACCCCGATTCAATTAGGTCGATCATCAGGTTCACATTAAACAGAATTATTTAATCAACACAAATCAAAGAAATCGTTGTTTACGTGTTCATGGCCTTTCAGCCCCGCCTCTCTAGACATATAAACGAAAGCCGTAACAATAGCCAGGAATTTTTGGATTGACGCCCACTAGTAACTGCCAGCGGCACGGATCCGAATCGTAAATACTTAATGTTGATTGAATCACTGAATTGCACGCACGCCTGTGTACGTGCGTTTTCTACCAGCTCAGCACGGTGTGCATCCATCATTCCTACCCGGTCCAGACTTAGGTTACTTGGACCTATTCACGTTTCCCTGCCCATCTACACACTTGTTCTGTCTGATCTAGGTCAGATGGGTGTCACATGGTACTGCTTTCTTTGTAAAGAGTCTCTTGTGTGACTTAGGCTCACTCTGTGGGTAGGAGGGGTTTGGGTTAGGGCCAGTTCTAGATGAGAGGTCGATGAGAGCGGTGTCGTCGTGTAGT
>CAJHNH020004257.1:235000-260000 GCA_905116865.2 Candidula unifasciata | reverse complement strand
TCTCTGTCTGTCTCTATGTAGTTTCCTTTCATCGATAATAATCTTAAACTTGTCTGCCAACTGTTTTTCAAAAATTCACTTTCTTTCGACCACCCCCCCCCCCCCCCACACCCGCCGCACTCTTCTCTGTGTGAATATATCTCTCTCTGTACGGATATGTGTATGTCTCTATCTCGCTCTCTCTCTCCCTCTTTCTCTCTCTCTGTATGTCGATCTCTGTGTGTGTGTATGCATATCTCTCTCTCTGTATGTATGTCTCTCTCTCTCTATATATATATGTATGTCTCTCTCTCTCTCTGTATGTATGTCTCTCTCTCTCTCTCTGTATGTCGATCTCTCTGTGTGTGTATGCCTCTCTCTCTCTCTCTCTCTCTCTCTCTCTCTCTCTCTCTCCCCCCCCTCTCCCACTCTCTCGTGAACCTATCTTGCCAACGATGCTCTCTATACATTCTCTAGGACGTTGGTTCGACTTTCCATCATTTATTTTAAGCACTCAGAAACGACACAGATATAAGACACAAAGACGAGCTACAGTCGAGCAGATACAAGAAAACATGAGACAAGGCAGAATGTCTAACAGGCATTCCCTGTGAGCTGTACATCCGAATCAAATGGGAATAAAATACAACTTTTTGCACGGAGTTATTTGTTATACTTAACACGCTATAAATATCGTTGGGTTTCTTTAAAGCTGTGAAATAAGACGACACATACAGAGACTAAGAAGAACGAGGAAGAGAAAAAAAGAGAGGAGGGTTTGGAGGAAGAAGAAGAAGAAGAAGACAAAGAAGAAGAAGAAGAAGAAGAAGAAGAAGAAGAAGAAGAAGAAGAAGAAGAAGAAGAAGAAGAAGAAGAAGAAGAAGAAGAAGAAGAAGAAGAAGAAGAAGAAGAAGAAGAAGAAGAAGAAGAAGAAGAAGAAGAAGAAGAAGAAGAAGAAGAAGAAGAAGAAGAAGAAGAAGAAGAAGAAGAAGAAGAAGAAGAAGAAGATGATGAAGAAGAAGAAGAAAAAGAAGAAGAATAAGAAGAAGACTACTGTGTTTTAGTAGTCTGTGTTATAGTAGTCTGTGTTATAGTAGTCTGTGTTATAGTAGTCTGTGTTATAGTAGTCTGTGTTATAGTTGTCTGTGTTTTAGTAGTCTGTGTTATAATTATCTGTGTTATAGTATACTGTGTTATAGTACTCTGTGTTATAGTAGTCTGTATTACAGTAGTCTGTGTTATAGTAGTCTGTGTTATAGTACTCTGTGTTATAGTAGTCTGTATTATAGTAGTCTTTTTTATAGTAGTCTGTGTTATAGTACCCTGTGTTATAGTAGTCTGTATTACAGTAGTCTGTGTTATAGTAGTCTGTGTTATAAAAGTCTGTGTTATAGTAGTCTGTGTTATAGTAGACTGTGTTATAGTAGTCTGTGGTATAGTAGTCTGTATTACAGTAGTCTGTATTACAGTAGTCTGTGTTATAGTAGTCTGTGTTATAGTAGACTGTGTTATAGTAGTCTGTGTTATAGTAGTCTGTATTACAGTAGTCTGTGTTACAGTAGTCTGTGTTATAGTAGTCTGTGTTACAGTAGTCTGTATTACAGTAGTCTGTGTTATAGTAGTCTGTGTTATAGTAGTCTGTATTACAGTAGTCTGTGTTTTAGTAGTCTGTGTTATAGTAGTCTGTATTACAGTAGTCTGTGTTACAGTAGTAGACCAATGAGGAAAGAACAACGAAAAAGAATGAAAATAAGTAGAGGAAAAGTAGAAAACGATAATTCCTACATTCAAAGCAAGTCCTCTAGACTTTCAAAAGATAATATCAAAGACAATATTTTACCGCTTGAATATTTCTCCGAATGAATAATCAAAAAATGAATACTGACATATGTGTACTAAAGTTCTCTTTCAGGAAATCTAGCTCTACTTTTCTCGCAGACGCCATTCTTCTTCAGCAGTGGTTCTCGTCATTGCCAAGGGCGCGACCCTTTAATTCAGTTCCCCATGTTGTGGTGATGACCCCCAACCATACAATTATTTCCATTCCTACTTCATAGCTTTAGTAAATACGTGTTTTTCGATGGTCCAAGGCGACCCCCGGGAAAAGGTCGTTCGACTTCCAAAGGGATCGCGACCCACAGGTTGAGAGCTACCGTTCTACACAATTATGAATGTCTGGGCTAGAAGTGGCCAGAAAGAAGTAACAGTATTTTCTCAGAGAAGATCCGCAGGCAATGTGTTGATCTCATTATCCGGCTGTGTGTCGCGTAGCCACCAAAATAGAGGCCAAAAACTGTATCCCAGTTTGGCCAAATGGCGTGTAAACTGAATTACTTTAGCTTTACTTGTCGCACGCTTTCAGTGACTTTTATCCTGATCACAGTTTTGGTTGAATAGTAAAGATTGAAGTGAACAAAGTAATTTTTGAACCAGCGAGAAAACTAATTTTTCAGAGCCAACTTCCAAGAACCAGTACTGCTCATGGCGAAAGATAGATTGTCTGGAGTGAACATCCAAGTGTGGGTCGTGGAAGGTGGTCAGTTGGCTCCGATATATGCCATCTAATTATCCTTTGGTGTGTCACTATGCTAAAACGTCCAAATGGCATGTAAACTGAATTACTTTACCCTAAAACGCTTTCAGTGACTTTTTATCCTAGCCACAGTTCTGGGTGAACAGTAAATATGTGATGCACAGGATCTAACGTAAGTGATAAATAGACTGCGAGTCCTATGTGGCATACAACGACAGAACAGGACAATGAATGAATGAATGGATGAATAATTTGGCTGAGTAGCTGAGGAGTACTTTATACGAAGCCTTGTTGTTTTTGTTCAACCCCATCAGGACCGTAAAACGAGCAACAACACCCGGTGATATAGAGTGCCACCATTCGGATCACCCGGGCTGAAGTCCCAAAACCCCGCTCAACCCATAGACCCAGTTATATTAGAGCCCCTAACAGCTGCTGGAGTGGGGTTTTGAAATAACGAAAAATTGCCTTCCATATTGGGACGTTATCCAAAGCGAACAAAAGAGCCCGTTCCAGAGAGCTCTTCCAGCCATGACGGAGCGAGGCGTTTCAGGAATAGAAAGAAGAAGAAGAAGAAGAAGAAGAAGAAGAAGAAGAAGAAGAAGAAGAAGAAGAAGAAGAAGAAGAAGAAGAAGAAGAAGAAGAAGAAGAAGAAGAAGAAGAAAAAGAAGAAGAAGAAGAAGAAGAAGAAGAAGAAGAAGAAGAAGATGAAGAAGTAACGAACATTAACAACATGTGTTTCTGAGAATTTGTGGAGTTGTCTTTCTTGCATCACTCATCGTAAAGCGAAAAAGCAATATGAAATGTCCCCAAGCTTTACATTGGACTAGACAGCTATGTTGTAACTGTATCATGGAAAGATAAAGAAGCGAACTAAAAGTAGATCAGCCATCGTCAAAATAAAACAAGCACAAAGGAAAAGTGAACGTTGCGGCTGCAGAGCCTTCATCAGCACATATATTAAACAAATAAACAAAAACACTACATGAATATACCCAGCTGGCTGACAGCAGATTGAACGTGGTAGAGTTTTGCGTGTGTGTGTGTAAATGGACTTGGACGGGACATGAATACACATAATCACTTAACTGACGTATCCCGAAGCAACCATGTTGTTGTCTTGCTAGTGGAAATAAATTTTATAACTGTAGCGCTGCTTTACATAAATTTATTATGCTGCTTTACATAAATTTATTATGCTGCTTTACATAAATGTATTATGCTGCTTTACATAAATTTATTATGCTGCTTTACATAAATTTATTATGCTGCTTTACATAAATTTATTATGCTGTTAAACAGGGTTTCTAGAATTTGCTCCTGTGTGATTCTCATACACGAGGTGTTATTCATACGGACAGCAAACCTAAAGGGCGACAATGACTGAATAGCCTGCAAGAAAACACAAATTCTCAGAGCCAAGCTTCAAGAACCAGTACTGCTCATGGCGAAGGGTAGTTTCTCCGGAGTGGAGTGTTGGTCAAGAAAAGTGTGTCAACGAAGGATAGATTCTCCGGAGTGGACACCCAAGTGTGGGTCAAGAAAAGTGTGCCAACGAAGGGTAGATTCTCCGGAGTGGACACCCAAGTGTGGGTCAAGAAAAGTGTGCCAACGAAGAATAGATTCTCCGAAGTGGACACCCAAGTGTGGGTCAAGAAAAGTGTGCCAACGAAGGATAGATTCTCCGGAGTGGAGTGTGGGTCAAGAAAAGTGTGCCAACGAAGGATAGATTCTCCGGAGTGGACACCCAAGTGTGGGTCAAGAAAAGTGTGCCAACGAAGGATAGATTCTCCGGAGTGGACACCCAAGTGTGGGTCCAGAAAAGTGTGCAAACGAAGGATAGATTCTCCGGAGTGGACACCCAAGTGTGGGTCCAGAAAAGTGTGCAAACGAAGGATAGATTCTCCGGAGTGGACACCCAAGTATGGGTCAAGAAAAGTGTGTCAACGAAGGATAGATTCTCCGGAGTGGACACCTAGGTGTGGGTCAAGTAAAGTGTGTCAACGAAGGATAGATTCTCCGGAGTGGACACCCAGGTGTGGGTCAAGAAAAGTGTGCCAACGAAGGATAGATTCTCCGGAGTGGACACCCAAGTGTGGGTAGAGAAAAGTGTGCCAACGAAGGATAGATTCTCCGGAGTGGACACCCAGTGTGGGTAGAGAAAAGAGTGCCAACGAAGAATAGATTCTCCGGAGTGGACACCCAGGTGTGGGTCAAGAAAAGTGTGTCAACGAAGGATAGATTCTCCGGAGTTGACATCGCAGTGTGGGTAGAGAAAAGTGTGCCAACGAAGGATAGATTCTCTCGAGTGGACACCCAAGTGTGGGTCAAGAAAAACGTGCCAACGAAGGATAGATTCTCCGGAGTGGACACCCAGGTGTGGGTCAAGAAACGTGTTTTAACGAAGGATAGATTCTCCGGAGTGGACATCCCAGTGTGGGTAGAGAAAAGTGTGTCAACGAAGGATAGATTCTCTGGAGTGGACACCCAAGTGTGGTTAGAGAAAAGTGTGTCAACGAAGGATAGATTCTCTGGAGTGGACATCACAGTGTGGGTAGAGAAAAGTGTGTCAACGACGGATGGATTCTCCGGAGTGAACACCCAAGTGTGGGTCAAGATTTGTACCATTGGACAAGTTTTCTCATACTAACAGAAAAATGTGGATGAGGCACCAAAGAAATGGAATATACATATGCTTATTTAGTACTACTTAGCCTCAAAAAAGTCTTTGTGTGCTCAAGCCCATTATAAAATTTTAAGTGGCGTGGTTTTCATAGTTTTTATAGCATGATTAATAATAATTATTATGTAAAGAAAGGACACAAACAATAGATTGCACGATTGATTGTCTGACATGTTTGTGGTATATCTCGTTTGAGTGACAAAATCTCATGGGCAGACCTGAATATTGATGGTTCACATATTCATCAATGCTAATTTTACAGTTATAGATAATTTGCGAACTTCTCACAAACTTGCCCGCACAGCGAGAGTTCCTTCCTCTTCGCTTTCCTGCCGCGGCTGGTCGCGCAGTGTTTCCTATATTGTTGAGGTGTTATGAAATAGCGTCGTTGGACTCTTGCTAGCCGTAGCCGCTCGCCGCATATAATCTTTGTGGGAGGTTGGGTTGTCATAAGTCTCTTTGAGGTCCCGCAGACGACTGTGTACACGTAAGAGGTACTGCAGAAGGAGGGCCAAAGGTGTGACTGTTTGTGAGTATCGAAACTGGGATGTATTTCAACGTTTCTTGGCGATGGCTCCCATCCACCCTTCTTTTTTTTTTCTAAAAAAAAAAAAAAAGCCACTGATAAGGACCGCAGAATTTCAAGAACATCATAGTTTCTATACTAACGAACCGCCAGGAAATAGCCTATCGTGGAAATAATCACGCAAGTGAGGGGTGACAACACGAGAAAAGAGAGAAGGATTAAACCGGTGAAAAAAAGGAATACATGACACCCCCACAACATAGGGCAGGCCGTGGGACAAAATGCGGTATGAATGGGAGGGGAAGGAGCTCTCGCCGTGCGGGTAGGTTCTTGATAAGTACCATAATTTAAAAGTATCAATTTGATACATAGTGTTTGTGTGCTAGACTGCTAATGAAAATTGGCAGCGAAGAAACAAAACCACAAGGATATAGGGTAGAAGGACAAAAAGATAATACAAACGATAATAGCCATGGGGGACGAAGCTTGAAAGTTGTGTCTAATAGGTAGACCAGAATAGTGAAAAGGTTACAGATTCAATTTTCCTAATCGGACACTAGATCATTTGAATAGGCGAATGTGGTGATAAATAGAACGTTGGCTTACCTATACAGCATTGCCTTCCGCAGAGAAGAGGCAGCAGACTGGAGAAGGAAATAAGTTAACAATGGAATAAAGCAAGAGGACATAAAGATAATAAAGATAAAACTGGGAATGAGTAGGGAGAGAAGCTGCGGACTGGACTGTAATGGGTTTAAATCCGAATAGTACTGCACTTTGTCCCACCAAAAATGACCTTGGCTTGCAGGCTGACCCAACCTTAAATGGGTACCAGGTAAAAATCATGGGAAGTAAAGGCGGCATGTGTGATGCTGACCATATCACCCACCAAGTATTGATTGAATTAAAAAATATATATGTTTAGCCCTATTCGTCCAACTCGCATAAAGGCGTAGAAAATAGTCTTTTATTTATGAGTGATAGAACCAACACTCGAAGTTTAATAGGCTTATACGAATGTTAACGGATTCACATAATTATTTCAGCTAGTGTGACAATTGTAGATAATTTGGATATATCAATTCATGTTATGTGGGTTCGCTCCATGGAGGAGCCGGACTCTTTTAAAAAATGACTTTGGCTTCCTGGTCGACCCAGCCTTGAATGGGTACCGGCTGCTGTCCCGGGAAGTAGAGGCGGCCGGCGTGATGCTGAACACATCACCCATCTTGTGCCGATTGGTCTATAAAAATATATGTCTAGCCCTATATGCCTATACGCCTAAATGCATGGAAAAGGGTCCTTTACTTTACTTTCATGTTATATATATTGTTCTTGGGGCAGACTGTAAATGGAAACGGGGAGGGGGGGGGGGGTGAAGAAAGAAAGGTTGCTCGAAAATAATGCAGAAGCTGAAATATTGCAAAAACACAGCACGCAACGCCTTAGAAGAGCTGCAGGAGTTTCAAGGAAAGACAGAACACGAAATCAGACGAATTCTAGGAATAAAGCCAGTCCTTCAGGTCATCAAAGAACAACAAATGAAGTGGTTTGGACACCTAACAAGAATGCCTTGGTACTATCTGCCACAGCGAGCCACACTGAAACGTTACAACTGGTATAGAGCGAGAGGAAGACCTCGGAAAATATGAAGCGATGGCATTAAGAACAGCCTTTCAGAAATGAACATCAGTCTTAATAGTGCTCTTGATAGAGCTCATCAACGAATGTTACATCTCCTCCCAACACTTCGAAGAGGTACACGTTGGATGAGCAGAAAAAAAAAAAGACAGCACGGTCATGCATTCGATATTACGTATGAGTAATAAAACCTGAATGATAAGTCTAATAGGTATGAATAAATACTGATGGATTCGTAAATTTTCTTTTTTCTAGTGTGGCCATGGAACATATCCAGTTCTTCAGGGCAGAAGATTTACGACACCCTTGTGCTGGTGAGATTGCAGGGGCTATTTGTTCCTGGAAGACTGCTACTGAACTAAAATGAATTCAATTCTTTGAATGGTTTATTTACAACCGACTTTCCCAACCCTCACAAACGGCGATCGTTGAAATGTGGAGCAATCTCCCTGTGAAATGATGCATTTTATGACAAGCTCAGTCAAGGAATCGGAAAAGAGATGAAGCAGAAGAAGAAGAAGGAAAACCCCGACATATCTGAGACGGTAGACACTGAGATCGAAATCGACCATTGATTTCCTCCAGCAAAAATGAGTCTGTCTTTTGTTGGGGAATCGTTTGAAGCAAGCAGTAGGATCGAATATAGCTTTAGTACCGTGTTCCCCCAGGCATAGTGATTTGAGATTTATGAAAACACTTCGATCCACTAACTCCCATTTCGCTTGAGCGCATAGTTTACTGCTAGTCCCCGAAGACAGAAGGAATGAGCTTGCCATGAAAGAATTTTAGAGATTAATAAGATTTAGGAAGGAAGAAATTAATAATATACGCGTAATCATACTACATCTGAAATCCGATACTGTAATCGTAAGAGGGAAGAATAGAAGTAGGTCAAATGGGATATATAGTATTTAAAAATAAGTGTTTTATTCAGTGACACTAATACCAATATACGTTATGGGAGCTTCGTGGGAGCCCTCGGCCCCATTACACATTCTCTAGAGACACCTGAAGATGCCTAAGCCTCATTAAATAATAATAATAATAATAATAATAATAATAATAATAATAATAATAATAATAATAATAATAATAATAATAATAATAATAATAATAATAATAATAAAAAAATAATAATAATAACAACAATAAACGATCACCAAAACAGGCAAATAAATCTTCTTCTTCTTATTTTGTCAAAATCTGCTTGTGCCGCTAGGCGTCGCAGTCTATCAGATGATCGGCAACCGAGCCAGGGCGCGCTCAGTCGCTTCATATGCCGTGATGTTATGAAGTCTCAAGTTCTCCGTGACTCCTTCAATCCATCTTCTTCTTGGTCTTCCCCTGCCTCTTGGTGTTTCGATTTTCATGTTGTATGCTCTTGATTCTGGCATCTTGGTTCCATTCACCAAACCATTTCATTCTTTGCTTCTCAATAAATTTAACGATGGGTATGGTTCCAATAGTTCTTGTAATCACATCGTTTCTCACTCGATCTCTTCTGGTTTTATTCGCAGCCATTCTCAAACATCTCATTTCACAGGTGGTTAGTCTTCTCTCGTGTTCTTTTGTTAATGTCCAAGTCTGACATTGATAACCTAATGCCGGTATAAAGATTGTATTTATAATTTGTCTTTTTATCTCAGCTGGGACAGCAGGGTGTTTTTAAATTGGCGCAAGCTGGTATGCGACATTGTTGGCTTGTTGGATTCTTGCTTCGATCTCTCTGTCTATTTTACCATTGAATGTAAAGATACTTCCCAAGTATTTAAATTCTTGCAATTGTTTTAGGCTGTGATCTAGAATCTTTATGTCGATGGTCTGTTGCTCTCTACTTATGCTCATGACTTCTGTCTTTTCAGTATTGATCTTCATATGATGCTTGAGGCAACTGTCGTGTAGTAGGTTTATGTGGTCTTGCAGCTGTTTACTATCACTGTGAAATAGGCATTGATCGTCGGCAAAGAGCAGCTCATTGAAGTCCTCCTGTTTATCGACATCTGTTGGTGTTATGTCTAATTTATTAATATTGTCCATAAATATTATGAAAAGTAAAGGTGATAATACACAACCTTGTCTTACTCCTGATGTTACTGGGAACCAGTCTGTGATGCCAGCTCTTGTTCTAATGGCGCTTTCACTTTGTCTATAGATAGCCCTAACGCAATCTAAAATTGTTCCATTTATACCGTAGTTTTCAAGAACTTTCCATAATAAATTTCTCTTTACTCTATCGAAAGCTTTTTCTTGATCTATGAAAGCGATGTTCATTTGATGTCTATGTTCTCTTGTCTTTTCGCTAACTTGTCTTAAAGCAAAAATAGCGTCAGTACACCCTCTTCCTTTTCTAAATCCGACCTGGGCTCAGGATCGGTTCTACAACGGATCTAATTCCTTGTTCCAGAATTTTGGCAAACATTTTTCCTACGTGGCTTAGACGGGAGATGCCTCTGTAATTGTTACAATCTTGCTTATTGCCTTTTCTTTTCCAAATTGGGACTATAAGGGCTCTTTGCCAGTCTATTGGTACAGTTCTTTCATTCCAGGCTTTCCTAAATATGTGGAGTAGCCAGGTGACTCCAATTTCTCCACAAGCCTGTATTGCCTCGGCTGATATTACATCAACACCTGATGCCTTATTTTTGGGACTGCATCTGATTGCTTCTCTGACTTCTTGTTCGATTATTGTAGGCTGTTCCTCGTTTGTACATCTGGGTGTGAATGGTACTGTTTCCTCATTTCCTGTTACATTCAGAAGAGTCTGAAAATATTCTTTCCACCTTTCTCTGATCTTGCCCTCCTCATGTATGGGTTTGCCTTGACTATCATTGACATATTCAGATGGCTGGAATGGTTCATCTCTAGTTCTCATTTTTGCAATGGTTTTGTAAAACTGTCTACTAGATTTAGCACAGATTTTGGTAAGATTTTCCCCATACATGATCAGGGATGTTTCTTTGGATTGTTTAATTTCTCTTGCAGTTTGTCGCCTGGCAATTCTGTACTTGATATAATCGTCATCTGAACGGGATCTTAGCCATTTCTTGTATTGCTCCTTTTTACATTTCACTGCTTGTTTTACGTTATCATTCCAGAATGCTGTTTTTTTCCTGAACGTTCCTCCTGTGTGTCTAATACCACAGAGTGTTGTTAGGCAGTTCAGAAGAGTGTTCTTAAATTTTTGCCACGCAGCTTCCACATTGTCACTTGATTTTATTAGCTCAGCCATCTTCGCTGTCATTTCTGCCTGTACTTTTGCTTGGTTGTCTAGATTGCTTAGGTGTCTTATGTCAATCATTGAGGTACGTACTGATGTTTTTGGTTTTTTGTTAAGTGTTGCTTCGCTTAGATATACGATCAGCGGGTCGATGGTCTGTATTTAAAGAGATGTTAGGAATTACTCTTGCGTCTTTTACTAAGCTTCTTCTCTTTTGTCGATTTAGTATGTAGTCCAACTGTGCGGCCTGGTCTGGGTTGCTCCATTTATACCAGGTGTTTATTTGGCTTTGTCGATGCTGATAGAAACTATTGGTGAGATAAAGGCCATGCTCTGCACAAAGTTCTAAAATACGCTGCCCGTTGTAATTGCAGACTTTGCTGTTGTCTGAGTGTGGCCCGATATATTCCTCCCACGGTGTTCGCCTCTGCCCTATATGCCCATTTAGGTCACCTTTTACCATAAGATCATCATTTGCGTGTATCTGACTGATGACATCCGACACTGAGTCAAAGAAGTTACCTTTCTCTTCCAAGGTGTAACCATCATTGGTGGGTGCGTATACCTGCACAATGCTTGTATTTCTTGTTTTCCCGTAGAGTTGCAATACTATAATCCTTTCAGATACATATTCTATATTCTTTACATGTTTAGCGATATCCGGATGGAGAATAAAACCGACTCCGTGAGTCGCTTCTCTGCTCTTTCTTAACGCCGCTCCAAAATATGACATAGTTGTTAGTTTCTTTTGTTATGTTGCCTCTTTTCCTGCAATCTGATATTCCCATTATATCGATCTTATGTTTCATCACGAATTCTACTATTTCTGGTTCTTTATTTGTGAGACCACAAACATTCCATGTTCCGATTTTTGTCGCTTGGCTAGTTTGTTTACAATGAGTGAGAGATGGCTGACCTGTTCTCCAGCCCTGATTGTTGTTACGTTAGATGGATTTTCTAATCTCATATATTGTTTCTAGAGCAGATTTTTGTGAACTCTTAAATCCACTGCCGATTTGCTGGACCTGACACAGATTCATCCTTAAGAGAACACTGGAAAACACGTAAATCACATCGAGAACACTGAAAAATTACACATCCGTTGAATAACACACACTGTTTACGTCGCCATCTTTCGTTTATGTCAAAAATACTGAGGTGGCGGGGGTGTTCAAAATGAACCCTAATATACACGTTGATGTCACCATGTAGGTTCCGGGGTCCCATTAAGCGGGGGGGGGGGGGACCCACTGCCCACTAATAAGCATGACATGACAGTCGACTAATTAGAGATGTTTCCCTAAGGGATCAAAGCGAATTTGCCTGAGAGGCAAGGAACCAACAGTCTCCATACAAATAAACCTGATCTGTAAAACGTATGTTCACGCAAAACTGAAGTTCTATAATGAGACCAAAGCCCAAAAGTGGACGAACAACCAAAAAGTTCCGTTAAAGAGGAAAATCTGTGGACGCTAAGAAAAATAAGAATATATTGGGATCACTCTTTACAGTCTAATTTTCTCGTTTTAGAGCTGGTCCATCATCATCAAATACATTGCTATCTGGGGTAGGTGTTCATGCATCTTCATAGATCTCGGTCTTTAGTGCTCTGGATCAAATCCACTCATGATATTCCTCCATGCCACTGTCTTGAGCCATCCACCATCATTCCTCTTGGTCTGCCTCTGCCTCTTCTACCAGGGATCTTTTAAGTCATCGTGATTTTTTCCAGTGCGTCTTTTCTCATCACATGACCAACGAACTTTGTTTGTCTCCTTCTCATTGTTGTATATAATGTTCCACTTACATTAGCCATCTCCACTGAGGGACAAGGAACCAACAGTCTGCATATGAATGAGTCAGCTTTGTTAATCAGATGCGCACGCAACACCGAGGTTCCGGAACTGGACTGAAGTCCAGAAATGGACGAAAAACCACAGCTTTCCGCCGGAGTTTACAGCTGGTTGAGTTGAACTGAGTTGAGTCAAAAATTGATATCACAGCACTCGGGGCATTCCCATGCATGCTCCGTCCTCATCTTCAGCAGCCATTGCAAAGTTTCAATACTGATGGTAGCGGTCACAATCTGGTTAAAAGTCTGTCTTGCCTTTCCTCTGAGTGTAGTGAGCTGGCCAGACCCTGTGGTTACACCCAGGTGCCTCATTCTCTCCAAGCCATAATTATCTTCTTTCTCTATCGATTCTGTTGCTTGCCTTGTCATGTATCAATTCCCACCCAGTGGTACGGATCTAGCCAATCTGTCTGCCTGTTCATTACCCAGCACACCGGCATAACCTGGAGAAAAAATCCAAAGTGTGCTCACCACCACCAGTGACCTTTCCAGTTAAGCTTGCCACTCTGCTCAAAGCATCCCTGTCTTCACCTTTTTCAGCATGCTTTCAGAGTCTGTTACCATTACGACATGTGTAAGCAGCTTGTTCTCTAGAAACCGGTGACGCGAAGAAGAAAAAGAAGATCGTTAGTTATACTTGCAGTTAAAGGTATTCGCAACATTCTTCTCAAGAACCATATCTCAGTTGCCTCCAAACTCTTCTAAATTTGTTTGCTCACATTCCAAGATTTACCATACAACAGAACAGACTCGATGTAGCATTTCAGTACTCGTTTTTTTTATGTTTAATGAGTGTTTTATTACATAAGATGCTTTTCATCTTTTGAAATGCCGCTTTTGCCTGGCCGATTCTGCTTCTAGAGAGCTGGCTAGAGCTGGTTAGCGTGATTGATGTTAATGACTAGATATGCGATTGTTGAAAATTCTCATACATTCTTTGTGCTACAGAATACCAGATTTCACAGACATCGTTACCGCCAATTGCTCCCACAAATCTTGAATTCCAATATAAAAGCCACTTTTGAAAACCCAGTTAGTGATCTGAGATGCAATTTGAGAGAGCCTCTTAAATTTGCATATATTTCCAGAAATTATTCAAAACTTAAAGGCAACGGAACCAAATTAGCTTCCAGGACATCTCTTTGTGGTATCCATTCTTTTAGAAGATATTCACCGCCGATGGCAGTTGTGGTTTGCGTTGTCTCCCCTGTTCTAATCAGTTTCAGAAACAAGAGAAAATCAGTATTTCTCATTGTGACTGTATTGTCTCCCCTCTTTTGTCGACGTTTCAGTAACAAGAGAAAAATCAAAAAATTCTCATTAAAAAGTATTCATTAGCGCAGCTGTCAGAGACACGCTATCTAGGTCAGCACTGTGTGAAAGCACTCTTAATAAGGACTGACCTTAATAGAAGAATACTGGAAACTCATCTTAATAGAGGGCGGCAACGTAAAAGCCACGTCTGTTGACCCAGAAATCCCTGTGACAATGGTACTATCAGACAGACCGTTATTTGGAACATGGACTACACGATATCACTGGTTCACAATTAGCTAAGAACTATTCTTCTCGTCTTGTATCTCTCAGTGGAGCATAGGCCCTAAACCAACTCCCGCCAAGTCGTCATATCTTTAGCAATAGATTGCAGCTCTCCCAATATCCTTCTATCTTCTTCTTTGTGTGTTTGTGTCTGCATCTAGCTCCATGTCATTGTGGGTTTCACTGCAAATACATTTTAGGGAAGGGGAGTTATAATTTCCTTTTGAAAAAAATCATAGTACCGTATTATTAAATGTATAGACTAAATGTTTCCCAAGTTGAAAAAAAAAAAATATAAAAGAATAAAAGATACTTTCTTGGTAAACATTTTCTGGTCCAAAGGTTTTCAAAAATTTTTCTTGGAGTGGAGCCGTTTTAAAAGCGGAGATCGTGATTTCTATGATGTAATCCATCGACGCCTAATCGGGCCAGCATCATATGTCCGAGGCACATTCAAGCATGATGAAATGCTCCTTCGTTGAATTTAAAGCCGCCCCCCCCCCCCCCGCCTTTCCCCCATACGTAAGACTAGACAAAGCAGAATTTTAAGCTTCGAAATTATTCTTCCTTTTGACAGCGCTTTGCTAATGCAGTTTTCACATATGAGCGGAAGTCTGCAGTTTCTGCGCCTTAGCTACTGAGTTGAGTGCTTGGTGTAGCACAGTGAGCTAAGTTTTTCATGTGGCACGCCTTTTCATTTCTGCAGAAGTTGAATCGTGGTGTTCAGTATGGTCAGTAACGGGTTTACGTGTGGGCGGATGAGATACCTTGTAAAATAATTATCCGTGTGTATAGCTGACTTATCGTGACGGACTACTTCCATCAGCGACAAAGTACATTTCTGGTAGCGACGGTTGGCTTTGGCACCTCTAGTAACTGCCTTATGCATTTACTGTGTGCGCACATTTTTGGATCGTCTGTCTGTCAGTCCGCCCATCCGTCTGTCTGTCTGTCTGCCTGTCTATCTGTCTGTCGGTCAGTCGGTCTGTCTGTCTGTCTATCTGACCACTTTCCACTATTCTTTATAAATACTAAAGTGCATCCTCATCTTCAATATGACTAACTAGACATTGGACTCTCACGTGTCGACGTCTGTGATTTCGGCATTGCGAACGCGCTCAGTAATACAGGAGTACCGGGTTCAATCCAAGTTGCAGGCGATTTGGAAACAAACTGCCTTGCCTTGGTTTCAACAGTGGTATCAAGAACCGACTGTGTGGTAAGCAATGACAAACTAATGAACGTATAATTGGGTTTGAAAAATCCAACAGCAACATAAACACACGCGCACAAATGATAATAATAATTATGTGGTTGGTCCTGTAAAGGATCCGTCATTGCTGTCTGTATCTACAACTGTTGCTGCCCGGCTCTCTAGCGTAGTTAGCTGAACCGGACTGCGCGGTGACCGGGTGACGAACTCCTTGTGGTCCGGGTTCACTCCCGGGGGTAGGCAGAAAAGCCACATTTCTCCCAGATTTACGGTATTCACAATGGAATCAAGGCCGAAAGTTTGCGATATCCATAATACCGAGCCTAAGGGTTAACAACTCATGGCTTCTGGATACTAAAACAAACAAACAAACAAACCACTGTTGCTGTTTAGGCTTACAAGACTTAGAAACACACACATACATACGGATCTTACCCAGGATCCGAACCTGGGTCTCCAGAGTGAGAGCCGATTGTTCGTTCAAAGGATATGCATCTATTTTTTGTGAAATCTGTAGATAATGGATGTTAGCTGTAATCTGTTAAAATTATTTTAAAAAATCCTTTTTAATTAAATACGAAAAATGTAGTTTCAAACAATAAACAGCCACCCTCTTACCAACTTACTGACTATTTATCCGTTTATATTCTGTCTAGCTACATATTCATCCATACGGTACTTGCCTCTGTATCCCCATTTATGTCCCAACATTATCGTTCTCCATCACCCACCAAGCCTACCCTTCCTGCTTTATTAATCCTGTCACGTTTATTTGTTTTATCCCCTTCAGCATCGTAACCCCGGTTGTTTGTTCAACCATTTCCCTCATGTGCTACACACACTACGGTTGACTGGCACCAATCATCTCCCCTTGTCTACGACCCTCTCGGTGCGGCCTGACGGATGTGCTGCGCGTTTCAAAATGGCGTCTAGTCATGTCGAATCATTTCTCCAACGGCGTCTTTCTATCTTCCTTGTCAAACCTCATTTATGCTGGTTTAGCGTCATGTCCATCACTAATTCTTCGAATGCTCGTAGTCTGGAAGTCACACTCTGGCTTGCTTGATGTAGACAAGGCAGTCAGGCAACAGATTTGCTGGCGAATGGAAGATTCTAGATAAGGTTGTGAAGATGTTAATGTATATTATATTCTGTTGCGAAGGTTACACAAGTTCAGGGAACGCCAACACAAAGAATTCACTTGGGTGATGAGCATGGGGTGCTCAATCCTTGTTTAAGTATTATTATTGTTTTCACTAATACTTTATTTTGAACGACAATTAACAAATATTTTTGAGATATTGTGAATTATATTAAAAAATCCTTACAAATGGAACTTCTATACATCACTTTCTCTCTTCTGCCTTTGTAACCCCCAATGGAGCATAGGCCATCAACCAAGTCACGCCAAGTCGTTTTATCCGTGGCTATCGCATGCAACTCTCCTTACGTCCTCCCATCTTTTTAACTTCATTCTCCAGGTCCCTTTTCATTGTGACGTTTGGTCTTCCTTTATTTCTTTGCCCCCGTGGGTTCCAGTGCAGAGACATTCTGGCTATACTGTTCTCAGGTTTTCTCAACCTGTGTCCTAGTTGGGGGAAATAATTAAAACTAAAGTCTTAATGTTTTAGTTACATCTGTTTCTTTCTCGTCCTTTCGTTATTTGCCTTACCATCTTTTATTCTCTTCTGCTTCTTCCCTTGCTTTCTCTACATTGTCTTCGCATATTTTTCCTCTCCATCACCTGCGGCATCATCATCATCACTTTCTTCTTTTCCATGCTTCTCTTACTCTTTCTTCTCAACTTCGTATTACTTCGTCTCATAGTCTTCTTCTTCTTCTTCTTCTTCTTCTTCTTCTTCTTCTTCTTCTTCTTCTTCTTCTTCTTCTTCTTCTTCTTCTTCTTCTTCTTCTTCTTCTTCTTCTTCTTCTTCTTCTTCTTCTTCGTCTTCTACTTCGTTTTCTTCTTTTCTTCTTCTTCTTCTTCTTCTTCTTCTTCTTCTTCTTCTTCTTCTTCTTCTTCTTCTTCGTCTTCTACTTCGTTTTCTTCTTTTCTTCTTCTTCTTCTTCTTCTTCTTCTTCTTCTTCTTCTTCTTCTTCTTCTTCTTCTTCTTCTTCTTCTTCTTCTTCTTCTTCTTTTCTTCTTCTTCTTCTTCTTCTTCTTCTTCTTCTTCTTCTTCTTCTTCTTCTTCTTCTTCTTCTTCTTCTTCTTCTTCTTCTTCTTCTTCTTCTTCTTCTTCTTCTTCTTCTTCTTCTTCTTCTTCTTCTTCCTTATTTTATCTTTAAAAACAGTAGAAGTTGAGAAATAGAGGGTAGTCACACACAACGTTTCGGCTCCTCCATCAGATCAAACAGACACAAGAATGACCATCCACCATGAATACAAATGCAGTTACATAGTATATGGCACCAGTCCGTTCCGCACAGAAGGGTAGTGATTGTATGGCCATCAATCAGTCTGATCAAGTCATTTGCAATCTCCCCAAAGGCCTCTAAGTAATCCCCCAGATCAGCTATTTCCTCGTGACGACAGCAATCCTACTCATCGGTATGCACAATGCTGCAGACGTCCCACTGAGTCCACAATATAGAGGGGCTATCATGCTGTTCTCATCAAGAAAGGCAATTTGCGCGAACGGCAACAGTTTGACTGAAAACCCCCCTTCATTCAAGGATTTCCACAACAGACTATAAAAGCCATGATAACAAGTGTTCTACTGTACTAATGGAAGCATGGGATTCACGGCCTGTGGCGATGGCGACTGTCACTAGCAAGACCCACCCGTATTAACAAAACTCTTCCAAAATTAGAGCATGGGATTTCATAACATTTGTTGCCATCACATGTATTACGTCTGAAATTATTTTCTGCGATATCTCACCCTCCCCTCCCCCCCCACCCCTTATTTATATTCCCTACCAGTTTCCTCTTCCATTCAAAACGGTCCATGACATCCCCCTCCCCCCTCTATTCATATTCCCTTCAAGATTTACCCCTTGTTTTAAAACACGGTCCATGACATTCTCTCCCCCCCCCCCCCCCACCGCCCCCCCCCCAATCCACCTACGAAAATACCTCACTACCTGTATCAATGATACAATTATAGACAAGAAGACGATTTACGCTTGTCTTTTAGTTTGGTGGATTTTTTTTAATGTTCAGATGCACGTTGGGGCGTTTTTTATAATCAACTAAAGGCTGTCTAAACTGGATATGCTATGATATGGGAAAATAAAGACGGCCAATTTGATGTTGAGTACATCAGCTGTTAGGTGCCGACAGGTCTAGAAAAAGATTCCTCTTGAATGTGATTTACAAGGAGACCATTATATTCATCATAGAAACGATACATGATCTTCAGCGTCGGGTTTTACTAACAGCAGAGTCTGGGTGATTGGTGTATGGAAACAGTTTGTCGCAGTAATGTTTGGATGATTGGTGAAAGAAAGTTTGGACGTTTATTATTGTATTTCAATAATCCTATCGATTGAAAAAGAGTGAAAGAATTTTTGGACGACCTTTGTTATCAACAATTATAAAGCATATTTTTCACATCCGACGGAAAACTGGACATAGAAATTAGCTCGAGATGTGTCAAAGCTAATCAAGTAATGGGGCAACTATCTCCCCTGTTGACATACAAGCAGATACCCTGGATTACTAAAGTGAATTTTATCACAGCTATTTTGTGGCCAACACTATGCTATCGGTGCCACGAGGACACTTACATCCTCCAATGAACGAAAAATTGTGACAACAGAGAGGAAATGCCTTAGAAGAGCTGCAGGAGTTTCAAGGAAAGACAGAACACGAAATCACGAAATCAGACGAATGCTAGGAATAAAGCTAGTTTTACAAGTCATCAAAAAACATCAAATGAAGTGGTTTGGACACCTTACAAGAATGTCCTGGTACTATCTGCCACAGCGAGCCACACTGAAACGTTACAACTGGTATAGACCGAGTGGAAGACCTCGGAAAATTTGGAGTGATGGCATTAACAACAGTCTTACAGAAATGAATATCAATTTTAATGACAGAGCTCATCAACAAATGTTACATATCCCACCCCTCCCCCCCTCTTTACACACACACACACACACACACACACACACACACACACACACATACATACATACACACCGAGGTGCAAGGTGAGAGAGACGAAGAAGAAGAAGAAAAAGAAGATGAAGTAGACAAGATGGCGCTATACTGGACATATTCTGAGAAGAGATGAACAGAGATTCACCAAACAGTCATTGCGATGAGAAATAGAAGGACTGAGACAACTAGGATGTATAAGAGTAGCGCTTATGTGAACATTGATGAAAGAAACCACAGCTGCTGGACTGTATTCCATCAGTGAGTCTGAAGTGATTGCACAGGACAGAACTGAAGTGGACAGTAAATCAAATGGTTTGGTCATGAAACAAGATATAAATCTGGCAGGGCACCAAAGAGAGCAATACTATTCAGATACAACGGTAATATAGCCAGAGGTCAAACATGCAGAAGATGGACAGCAGAAGTATCAAAGCACTGAAAAGTGCTTTATACGAATCGAACAGATCGTTTCAGAGATCTCTTCCTGTCCAGACGTCGCGAGGCATTCTATGAGTAGAGAAAAGAAGAAGAAGAAAAACGCAATGGATAAATGGACTGCGAGTCCTGTGGGACATATGATGACATAATGGGACAATGAATGAATGCCCACATGAATTCTAGTGAACTTTCTTCTTGATTATTCCAAAAATATCTCCAGTGACCATATACTTGATACGAGATCACAACAATAAAGTCTAAAAATCTACAAGCGAAAGACAGAGATAATGATAATGAACCATACAAACAGTAATCAGGTCTCTGTTAATGATATGCTACTTCAGGCGGTAGAGTCATACACCTTTTTGGGGCAGTAGTGGAAACAAAAGCCCAGGAACTGAGCGAGATAATTAAATTCGAATACAAAAGGCAAAAAGTGCCTTAAATAAACTAGGAAGTTTGTGGAAGTCAAAGGAAAATTAGACACCAGTTTAAAAGCATACAAACCAAATGATCTATCTTAACCGACTGTTTGCTCTTAAGGGGGCTGCATGGTCTCCGCCTTGAGTTATAGAGGTTCCGGGTTCAATCCCCTTCAAGAGCTGGGTTTTTTTTTTTTTTTTACGTGGACTTCTAGTAATTCCCGTTGGTCTCTGGGTATTGAGAGGCCCGTGTGCATTGTTGCGCAGGTAAAAAAATCCCTTGGCAGTTGGAAATCGAAAAGAGTAGCCTAACAGCGCTGCCCAGGTAAAATTTTGAATTAACAATCTCCCCAAAGTATTTCAGGATCCTCGCCTGTACACTGTGCTGAGCTTCTTCGGACTCAGACAAGTCAGAAGAAGAACGGAGCATTAATGCGTTACACCCGCGTGTCATGATGTTAATCCGTTATTCAAAACCTCAAAACCTTGCTCTTAAGAATTACATACATTTAAGGAAGAAAGAAAAATGTTTGTTTCACAGGAAATAAGCCATAAAAAGTACTTTGGCTCAACCATTAGTGTAAATGACACCTTTGGTAGACACCAGAAAGACACGACTCAGATACACCATTTTCGCACACACCCCAAACCACAACTCCCGGACTAGGATGTCGAGGGGTGAGGCAAAAATAGCGGTGATTTTTCTCTTTGACGACATTTCCAGATCTCCCATTATCGCCCATCTCGGCGAACAGAGGCTGCAGTCTGTGTGTGGCTTCAGCTAGGGGGTAAACAGAGAGGGTTATCTGTGCTGGGACTCCGGAGTTGGAAGTATGTGGTTGACATGAGAGAACTGTAGTGTGGCAATGGAATGTGTGGCAGAGAGTTAATGAAAGAAACAGACTGACAGTTAGAGAGTCTTGTGTGTGAACACACACAAACACACACGCGTATTATACACCCACAAATTTAACACCATCTTGTTATCTATTTGCATAGCGTTTACATGAAGTTGCAGAATAAATTACAACGGTTTTTGCTTGTCTTATTTTACTAAAGTGATGACGTAAACACGGGGTGACTGCAGTCAAGCTGCTAAGAAATGCTAAAACTAACACAAAATGTGACCAGAAAGCTCAACGGAGAAATGGAAAAGACGCACACAAACACAATCGAACGTTTCGACTAAAATATTGTAAACGGAGTGCTAAATACAGCACAGACTGTGACTAAAAATATCAATGGCCATGACAAAAGAGGTAATAAACAATAGATAGATAGATAGACGAATAGACAGACAGACAGACAGACAGACAGACAGACAGACAGACAGACAGACAGACAGACAGACAGACAGACAGACAGACAGACAGACAGACAGACAGACAGACAGACAGACAGACAGACAGACAGACAGACAGACAGACAGACAGACAGGCAGATAGATAGATAGATAGATAGATAGATAGATAGATAGATAGATAGATAGATAGATAGATAGATAGATAGATAGATAGATAGATAGATAGATAGATAGATAGATAGATAGATAGATAGATAGATAGATAGATAGATAGATAGATAGATAGATAGATAGATAGATAGATAGATAGATTAGATAGATAGATAGGATTAGATTAGATAGATAGATTTGATTAGATTAGATTAGATTAGATAGATAGATAGATAGATAGATAGATAGATAGATAGATAGATAGATAGATAGATAGATAGATAGATAGATAGATAGATAGATAGATAGATAGATAGATAGATAGATAGATAGATAGATAGATAGATAGATAGATAGATAGATAGATAGATAGATAGATAGATAGATAGATAGATAGATAGATAGATAGATAGATAGATAGATAGATAGATAGATAGATAGATAGATAGATAGATAGATAGATAGATAGATAGATAGATAGATAGATAGATAGATAGATAGATAGATAGATAGATAGATAGATAGATAGATAGATAGATAGATAGACAGATAGATACATAGATAGATAGATAGATAGACAGACAGACCCACAGACAGACAGACAGACAGACAGACAGACAGACAGACAGACAGACAGACAGACAGACAGACAGACAGACAGACAGACAGACAGACAGACAGACAGACAGACAGACAGACAGACAGACAGACAGACAGACAGACAGACAGACAGACAGACAGATAGATAGATAGATAGATAGATAGATAGATAGATAGATAGATAGATAGATAGATAGATAGATAGATAGATAGATAGATAGATAGATAGATAGATAGATAGATAGATAGATAGATAGATAGATAGATAGATAGATAGATAGATAGATAGATAGATAGATAGATAGATAGATAGATAGATAGATAGATAGATAGATAGATAGATAGATAGATAGATAGATAGATAGATAGATAGATAGATAGATAGATAGATTAGATAGATAGATAGATGGATAGATAAACCACAGTACACATACGGCATACATGCACAGAGCGGTTGTTGAGAAGGGTTAAGCAAGTGTGTCAAACGAAAGGGCTGCACGAGCATGGACAAACTGGCACCATACAGCTAACAACACCATTAAGAAAGCAGCGACTGGAAGAGGCACTTGCACCCTTCAGGCCCTCCACTATTTGCCTCGGAACAACACGTCCCTGTCCCTATGAAACCTTAATTAAACTGTCCCCTGCACACATTTGAAGCTGATGCACCATGTGGCTGCCGGGAAAAATCTTTAACGGACAAGGAACATGGCCTCTTTCACGTGAGGCCGTCTTTGTCTCCGCGAGACCCTCTTATATTGTCTTTCACTCCGACATTCTTATTGTAGGGGCCAGTTTTTCCTTTTAGCGCCTGTAAAATCTCTGATGAGATGTAATAAAAGATTCGTGCGGTTGAGTAGGAAGAGGCAAGGAAAAACGGTTGAAGGGGTTGGGGGGGGAAGGGGGGTGGAGAAATAAAATTGGAAGTTTCTAAAGAAAGGGGAAGATGGACGCAGGATATTCGAATTTTCACACAGGAACAATCAATTGTGTCCGCTTCTTGAGTCTCCGGGCTAACGTTGCAAGTTTTCATTCAGGACACGTTCCGCTTGGGATTGTTTCCCCTGCTTGAGAACTCTCGTTTGTCTCTGTCGTCATAACAACGCCATCAACAAAACGCAATTCCCATCTCTTTCATTGGTTTCTGCTATGCACATTTACTTTACTCCGTTCATCTTTTCTTTTGGCTGCTGTTGACTTTGATAGTTTCGAGGATAATTTTATCTGTTACAGCGGACATATTTATATTACTGGATTCAATTTTAGCATTCAGGCAGTAATTTGTTCAGTTTTGCAAGTTCTTTATTTAATTCATCATTATCACGGGCTTTGCATTATGCGCACACCTTCCTTTCTTTACATTGGGTAATGCGGCTCTTTGTTGGCACCTCTCCGATTTTCTAGATCTTAGTGTTATAATGTGATTTTATATTCTGATAATCTTGTCTATCAGGCTTGTGTTCCCAGCACTCTACCAAATAGAAGTGACACTTGGTAAACTTATTCGCACCAGGAGAAACGACTAAATGGCTTTCACATGCGATGCCTAAGAAGAATACTTGGAATTAAGTGGCAGGACAAGATCATACACTTACAAATTAGAAAGAGCAGGCATTACAAGTCTTCTCAGTGCCCAGTAGGCTCGGATGGCTAGGTCACACCTGGAGAATGGAGGATGGCAGAGTCTCTAAGGACATCCTGTATGGTGAATTAAAGACGGGTAGAAAATGCCGAGGCCGACCTCTGCTGACATATAAAGATGTGTGCGAGCGGGACCTGAATGATACCAGAAGGAATCGTGGGAACAAAATGCCATGGACTGTTCTGTGTTCAGGGGGCACAGCAGGAAGTTAATGAGAATGAAGCGAGAACTGACTGCAGAAAGGATGAGAACTGAGCGTCTGAGAAGAAACAGGTTAGTTGCGCATCCTTTACAGGACGTTGCAGAACCAACCCCAACAGCCCCGGACTGTTTTGTGCTTTTTCTAGGCAAATTGTCGTCCAGTAGTTTGCCATTGCTTTCTGGAAAGTCGGCTTTCTTGATACCACTGTCAAACCAACGCAAGGCGCATGGCCCGCAGCTGGGATCGACATTACGAAGCCTTCGCATCGACTTAGCCACAGAGCCGACTGAGAAAAAACAGACTAAACACAAATGTTGGCAACGACGGTCCTGAAATCCCACGCAATAATTGCAGAAGACTTTTCTTAACGCGGGCTGGTTTTGCTAGTGACACTCGCCATCGCCATAGGATGTGAGTCCCATGCCTTCTCATTGCGCAATATAACACCATCGTCTGGAGGTGCCAATCATCATCACTCTGAAAATCCCAGCATATGGCGAGAACTGCCCGCCTTCAAAATAGTCTCCAACAATCAGAGCAGGGGATTTCAGAACTATTGTTCCATCATATGTTTTCAATGTGTTTCTTCTGAGACTCTCAGCTCTCAACCTATCTGCACTCTTCCCCCCCCCCCCCCCCCGCTCTCTATTACTTTTCTCTTCCTGATTTTCCTCTTCTACTTAACAAGGTCCATGGTAAACCTCCTCTCACTCCTCATCCCTCCACCACCCAGGAATTTACCCCAGTATCTGTATCATTGAGGGTGGGGGGGGGGGGTGAGGAAGTTTTTACAGGGGTGTTTAGCAATGTTGAAAATGAATGCATTTATATGTGTGATAATTTCATCTACTTGCTTTCTTTTCATTTTAATTAAAAATAAAATATGTCATAAACTATTTATAAAACAAAACAAAAAAGCCAAGGGAGTGTTTGTTTCCATTAGCAGTTAGTGTTT
>CAJHNH020004257.1:200000-230000 GCA_905116865.2 Candidula unifasciata | reverse complement strand
CAGTGTGCGTATCAGTCGGGACCACAAACACCTTAGCACATTCTCCAGACCTGCCCACTCCAAATACAGCTATGAAAAGAAACCTGGCCTCAGGAGCAAAATGTGCAGAGCAAGCTAGTAGGAAACATGAAGGACCTGCTGCTGACATGTTAGTTCATAGAGGCAACCCACCTAATGGTCTGACCCAACGCAAAGAAGAAGAAAGAAGACAAAGAAGCCATTTGTTTCTCATTTCAGTGCCTGTTTGTAGATTATCCGTTCGCTTCCTCTCATGATGTACAGATACAGGAAACAGTGTTTTTCCAAATGCTGAGAATACAAGAGAGGTTTAAAGACAAAGAGTCTCGACTTTCTTGAACCAAGGTATATTCCACATGGCTCTGTCTATCTCCAGTAAGTGGCTTCTCGACTTTTGAGAGCATCGCATCAAAACACGAACTCTGAAGGCTCAGTGACATCCTCTAGGATATCACAACGATCTGCACTCACCAGTTAAACAAAACAGAAGAATTGCAAACTGGTTGAATGTCCTAATAAGATGATATCATGTGGCTTTTAGGAGGGAATGACACTGAAGTTTGAGGTTTGAGGTTTTTGAACAACGGATCAACATCATGGCACACGTGTCTCATAAGTGCTCCGTTCTTCTTCCAACTCAAGTCTGAGTCCGAAGAAGCTCACCACAGTGCACAGGCTCTGTAGCACCGGTGAGGATCCTGAAATATTTTGGGTGAACTTTTGTTTAAAAATTTTGCCCCGGCAGCGCCGTTAGGCTACTATTTTAGATTTCCAACTGCCAAGGGAACAATGCCTCCGATCTCACTACCCAGAGACTAGGGGGAATTACTAGAAATCCAAGTCCACGTGAAAAACTCCAAGCCCTTACCGGGGATTGAATCTAGACCCACTAGCACTCGCCTGCGGATAGGATGGTCGTGGAGTCAGATCCTGACGGAGCAAGACGTCTTCCAAAAATGACCTTAGCTTCCAAGTCGACAAAGTCCTGGGAAGTAAATCCGGCGTGGAAGAAGGTCCTTCCTGAAGGTGTGAAAAAAGGGCCTTCCTGAAAACGTGGAAAAAGGTCCTTCCTGAAAACGTGGAAAAAGGTCCTTCCTGAAAACGTGGAAAAAGGTCCTTACTGAAAACGTGGAAAAATGTCCTTCCTGAAAACGTGGAAAAAGGTCCTTCCTGAAAACGTGGAAAAAAGTCCTTCCTGAAAACGTGGAAAAAGGTCCTTCCTGAAAACGTGGAAAAAGGTCCTTCCTGAAAATGTGGAAAAAGGTCCTTCCTGAAAACGTGGAAAAAGGTCCTTCCTGAAAACGTGGAAAAAGGGCCTTCCTGCAGGCGTGGAAAAAGGTCCTTCTTAAAAACGTGGAAAAAGGTCCTTCCTGAAAACGTGGAAAAAGGTCCTTCCAGAAGGCGTGGAAAAAGAACTTTTACTTTCATACCTGAAATGATCCGCCAATTGTCAATGCCGGCATAACAGTAATAACAGATTCGTCTATAAAAATGAATCTAGCTTCTTGTGCCCCGTGCGCCAATTCATAACACGAATCCTTGATGTTTTCTGTTTCATATCGTATATTTATTATTAAAAAAGAAGACTGTGATATTTTAAGCTAGCGGTTCTCAACCTGCCGGTCGCGATTCTTCTTTTGGGTCGAGCGACCCTTTCACAGGAAACACATATTCGTTATAGTTATGAAGGGAAATAATTGTCCAGGGGTAGACACAACAAGTGGGAACTGTATTAAAGAATCGCGGCATTAGAAAGTTTCAGAGCCACTTCTTTAAGCACAGCCTGTCCAGGATTTTCATGTCCTCGAGGTAACGAACAAGCTGACAGATTGACTGCTGCCTCCTCTCTGGACGGTGAGCTACTTTATGATAAAGCGGACATGGTGAAGGTTGCCTGGAATTATATGGACAGCGTCACAGAAAAGACAGAGAATGCATACACTGAAAGACTATTTCAATGGTGGTGGAAGTGGGAGGTGGGGGGTGGGGGTGGGGGGGGGGGGGGGGGTTGAGAGAGGTTCTAAATGGAACAGAATAAGGAGATTCGCAGTGAGTCCTGTGTGGGATATATATACTACACAGCATAGTGGTGATGAAGATGATGATGATAAAGATGATAATGATGATGATAATGATGAGAGTGTATGTCAGGAGGAATCGTTGACAGGAGTGCCAGAGTCTGGTTGTTCGTGCAACTCAGGGCTTCAGCTTTAAAAAAATTAATGGGTATCATTAACTTTTTGTCTGCCCCCCCCCCTCCCCCTCCCCTTCCTCCCGCTCCTTATTTTCTCTAGTGTTTTGTCCTGTACATTTAAATTCATACACCACAACTTAACACAAATACTTGCAAACGGCAACCCATTTAATACAGACTTACAAAATACAAGCAACAAACAGAAAAGTTATACGAAAACAATGGAAATAAATTTATTTAAAAAATGAAAACAATAAAAAATAAATAAACTACGTTCGGTTGTGCCATTTCGGCTGCAGTCTAAATGTTTACCATTCTGAGATTTAAATAATTATAATAATAAAATTTCAGTTTCGTTAACAAACAAAAAATGGCAGATCAGAGATATCCAGTTTAAGCTCCAAGGAAGATATAAATAGGATACCCCTTGGCGGCTCAGTCAGTCTAGTGTATCCGTGCAGTCAGGTGTCCGTGAGAACATGAGATGTTTCATAAAGGCTGCAGGAGTGACCAGAGGAGACAAAATCATGAATGAAGTCATTGGAGGTAAAATTCTGCTGGAAACTAAACGACCTTCACATGCAACCACTAAAATGGTTTGCCCACTTAGCTTGCCCACTCATGGGCTGCGTGGTCTCTAGGCATGGCGTCCACCTCGAGTGCTGGAGGTCCCAGGTTCAAGCCCCGGTGAAGGCTGGGATATTTTCACGTGGACTTCTAGTAATATCCCCTAGCCTCTGGATGCCCGTGTGTATTGTTGCGGAAAGAAAATCTCTTGGCAGTAAAAAATAGAAAAAAAGTCGCCTAAAGGCGCTGCCCGGGCAAAGCTTGGAGTTAAATATCTACCCAAAGTATTTCAGGATCCTTGACGGTGCTACGGAGTTCGTGCACAGCCCTGAGATTCTTCGAACTCATTCTTGAGTCAAAAGTTTAACAGTGCACTCATGGGTTACTACCCTTGTGCCACGATGTTGATCAGTCGTCTAAACCTAAAGCCCACTTAGAATATTTTGTGACACAATTTCACACATGACATACAACAAAATATGAGAGAGTCGGAAAACATGAGGTAGACCAAGAAAAAAATTGAATGATAACATCGGAGAATTTTCAAAACATTACGTCTATGTTCGATGCAGCCAGCAGAGCAAGAACCATAAGCTTATTATCTCCCTGCACACGCCAAGCGATGCGGAAGGTAATCGTGTTGTATGAGTCAACGTCATGTCGCAGGTCCTTTGTAGAACGTAGCTTTCACCACAGACGGCTTAAAGGAAACTCGGTTTCACTTCTTCTTCTTCTTCTTCGTCTTCTTCTTCTTTTCTTCTTCTTCTTCTTCTTCTTCTTCTTCTTCTTCTTCTTCTTCTTCTTCTTCTTCTTCTTCTTCTTCTTCTTCTTCTTCTTCTTCTTCTTCTTCTTCTTCTTCTTCTTCTTCTTCTTCTTCTTCTTCTTCTTCTTCTTCCTCTTCTTCTTCTTCTTCTTTTTCTTTTCTTCTTTTTTTTTTCTTCTTCTTCTTCTTCTTCTTCTTCTTCTTCTTCTTCTTCTTCTTCTTCTTCTTCTTCTTCTTCTTCTTCTTCTTCTTCTTCTTCTTCTTCTTCTTCGCGCTCACCGGCTGTAAACTCAGGCGGAAAGTTCTGGTTGTTCGTCCACTTTTGGACTGCAGTCCTGTTTCAGGACCTGAGTGCTGCGTGTGCATTCGTTTAACAGATCTGACTAATTTGTGTGCAGACTGTTAGTTCCCTGCCTCTCACGCAGATGCACTCCAACTTGGAAGAAAGCTCCCAATTAGTCGACTTTTACGACATGCTTTTGGGTAGGCTGTGGGTCTAATCTTGTTTTCCCTATAATAAGGCCCCAGAACCCATACAGGGAGCAGGTTGCTCGACTGAACTCCCGCCTTCTTCCTCTTCCTATTCAACATATCATTTTAATGCTGTGCCTCTCTTCGCGCTGGTCAGCCCCTGCCCCTCTTTCCCAGCACTTTGCCTTCTGCTACTGTTCTTCCCAATCCACCATGGTGGTTCATATGGCCACATTATTTCAGTTTCAGCGACAAGATGCTGTTTACCAGCCAATGTCCCTTGATGTTTAGATGTTAGAATGTCAGTATTTGTCCCCTCCTTGTATTAACGATATTTTGGAAACCGTCTATAGCGTTTTAGTTCAAAAGCTTATATTCTATTCCTTAATAAGTGTATAATGAATGATTGCACTAATTCCTAAAATCTTTCTGTCATTTTCTGTCTCCTTGCCTCCTCCTTCTCCTCCTCCCCCACCCGATTTTCTCCACCCGAGCAACCACTTACTGAACCGATAGCATAATCTCTTTGTCTTTCCGTTCCCCCATCTTTAATTTCCCCAGTCTCCTTCTCCCATTCAATTTCTTCTAGTCTTTGCACACTATCGCCCGGTTCTTGTCAACTTTGTGGCCGTTGCCACGACAACCAAGACGAAGCAGTGTTAACGACAGCGGGACTGGTGACAGATGCGATCCAAATCACGCGTCTGTGTTCCTAGCAAGGCTGCCGAAGTTGGTGCTTTTGTATAAATTTGGTGCTGTTTCAAACTTGCTGTGCAAAACTGTACATTTGGTACCAATACTGTGCATGTTGGCATTGAAGGCTGGATCCAGTAAGTTTTACTGAAGGAAGACCGACGTTAGTTAAGGCATTGGTCATGAAATGTCCTAGCGCTGTTAAAGAAGAGCAGTATGAACAAATAAATAAAGAATCAAGGCAATTATTAGTGCAACATCAAGAGATGAAAATCGCTTTCAAATAGTTTCCAAATGTATGCTTAGTGTTTAGGTGTTACCTCATTCCGCAGCAGCTGCAGAAAGAGTTTTGTCTCTGCTCAACAATAATAAGATTCTAAAAATCGTTCTTCTTTGAAGACTTAAACAATAAATGCATTGATGAGATCAAAGTTATTGCTCAATGACATTAATTGCACCAAACAGGAAGTCGCCACAATAGCTTTATAACTACGTGAGCAAAAATGAATATACAGAAATGATGTAATGGACAAACAAATTCAGTTCTGATTAACTATGAGGTTAGTTAATTTTTATATATATATATATATATATATATATATATATATATATATATATATATATATATATATATGTGTGTGTGTGTGTGTATGTGTATATATATATATATATATATATATATATATATATATATATATATATATATATATATATATATATATATATATTTATATATATATATATATATATATATATATATATATATATAATCGAATTTTTAAATGGAAATTTAAAATGTTGTATTTTTTGGTGTGTTTTGGTGCTTTTTAAAAAAAAGTACAATTCTCAACAAAATAATTTCGACAGCCCTGGTTCCAAGTTCTTGCTGCTTCGACTGCCGGCTCAGGGAAAGGAGTTGGCCAATGTAGCGGGGATAGTATAAACACGCAGGAGCAGCAGCAGATCAATGGGCAGGGGTGCTTGGAGCTGAGGGATGAGGTAACTTAAGCCCTCCACCTTGAAAAAAAAAATGATTTCTAAAAAAGAGCAATGACATAGCACCTGGTTTCTAGAAAGAGCAATGACATGGCACCTGCAAGCAAGTTACAGTAACAACTGACCAGATCCTACATCTTTCCTGTGACAACATATAGAAGTGTGTGTGTGGACTCTCAGTCAGTCTTTGAAGAAGAAAATCGCAGCTTTTGAGCTGAAATGCCACAGAAAGATTCGTAGAATACCCTGGACCAAGATGAAGAAAAACGTCGACATCCTGCAGATGAACATCAAGGAAAACTGACTCGTAAACAGCATCCTCTCCTGGAAGCTGGGGTATTTTGGACATGTCAAGCGCCATGGTGGTTTGGAGAGAACGGTGATGGAGACGGTGGGGGGTTGTTTTTGGACAAGGAGGCAGAGACGGACCTCCGTGAACATGGATACAGAAAATGTGGATATGCATTACCCATGAAAGCACATAGGGCTGGAGTATTGGCTAGAGACAAGGGAGACTTTCAGTCGTACCATGAAGAGAGCGACGATCTGTAATGGACATGCTGATTGGTTGATTAACGAGATTTCACCACACCCCAGCTCCTCTCTTTTTTTTTCCTTCCAGTAATCATAAAAGGTGTGAGATGCTCGTCCCCACACCCCCTTTCCTTCCCCTTGAAAATTTGCAAGGGAGCTAAATTCCCACCCTCACACATGTAAGTAAACTCTGTGTAAGTAAAAAAAATAAAATAAAATGTAAAGGATCCTTTTGCACACCTTTAGACATATTGGGCATATAGGGCAAGACCTATTCTTTATAGACCAATCAAAACTTGGCGGATAATGTGCTCAGCATCATGCAGGCCGCCTTTACTTCTTTAATTTTAAACCTAATACTCGTGCAAGGCTGGGTCGACCTTCAGATCCACAGGCCAGCATCTAGCCGCTACACCACGACGAGTCCCTCAGTGTGAGTAATTGTTTATAAATTGCATACCTTTCGCAATATGGTACCTCAACCGTTCCGGAACCTTGGTTGTATACCAAACAGTACGCATACCAAACAGGACGTATACTAAACAGTACGTATACCAAACAGGACTATACCAAACAGTACCTATACCTAACAGTACATAAACCAAACAGTACGTACACTAAACAGTACACATAACTAACAGTACGTATATCAAACAGTACACATAACAAACAGTACGTATATCAAACAGTACACATAACTAACAGTACGTTTACCAAACAGTACGTATATCAAACAGTACACATAACAAACAGTACGTATTCCACACAGTACACATAACTATCAGTACGTTTACCAAACAGTACGTATATCAAACAGTACACATAACAAACAGTACGTACACTAAATAGTACACATAACAAACAGTACGTACACCAAACAGTACACATAACTAACAGTACGTTTACCAAACAGTACACATAACTAACAGTACGTTTACCAAACAGTACACATAACTAACAGTACGTTTACCAAACAGTACACATAACTAACAGTACGTTTACCAAACAGGACGTATATCAAACAGTACACATAACAAACAGTACACATAACTAACAGTACGTTTACCAAACAGTACACATAACTAACAGTACGTTTACCAAACAGTACACATAACTAACAGTACGTATTCCACACAGTACACATAACTAACAGTACGTTTACCAAACAGTACACATAACAAACAGGACGTATATCAAACAGTACACATAAGAAACAGTACGTACACTAAACAGTACACATAACAAACAGTACGTACGCTAAACAGTACACATAACTAACAGTACTATACCAAACAGGACGTATATCAAACAGTACGTACACTAAACAGTACACTTAACAAACAGTACGTACACTAAACAGTACACATAACAAACAGTACGTATTCCACACAGTACACATAACTAACAGTGCAAATAACAAACAGTACGTATACCAAACAGTACGTATACAAAACAGTACACACAACTAACAGTACGTATTCCACACAGTACACATAACTAACAGTACGTATTCCACACAGTACACATAACTAACAGTACGTATACCAAACAGTACACATAACTAACAGTACGTATACCAAACAGTACACATAACTAACAATACGTATATCAAACATTACACATAACTAACAGTACGTATACCAAACAGTACACATAACTAACAGTACGTATATCAAACATTACACATAACTAACAGTACGTATACCAAACAGTACGTATACAAAACGATAAGAAAAAAAAAAAGGAAAAATGGTAAAAATGTTTAACACAGCAACTCCCCCCCCCCCCCCCCCCCCCCCCCCCCCCCCCCCCTCCATTGTTACTGGCATATTACACACTGATAGGGCGTGTAAAAACTAATACATATGTAAAAAAAACATAAACACACTACCTAGTACTAGAATGGAAACCTCCATGGTGCAGCGGCTATCTGCTCGCCTGCTGATCAAAAGATCGTGGGTTCAAATCTGAACAGAAACAGACTTCTTTTTCCATAATGACATTGGCTCCAAGATCGACCCAGTCTTCAATGTGACCAGGTAAAGAACTTGAAAATAATGTCGGCTGGCGGTATGTTGACCACATCACCTACCTAATGCCAATTGTTCTGTAAAATATAGGTCTAGCCCTATGTGCCCGAAGCCTCTGATGGCATGGATAATGTATCATTTAGTATATTTTTACTAGTGGAAAACAGATAAATACAAATGCAATTAGATAAAATAAATGAAAAATGTAACCTCACTTCTTTTGCAGAGAAAAGTCAAGTGCATATCAGTAAGGTAGCCACAAAGGGAGCAGGAGGAGATGTTATTGTTTGAAAGAAGAGTTCCCTTCTAATAAAACTTCTGTTTTCACAGATGGGTCAACACAGAATGAAATCAGAAACGGAGGAGCAGGGGTGTACATTGAACACCGTAATGATACCAAGGATGCAGTCACAATACCAACAGGAAAGCACTGTCACAACTATGATGCAGAAGTTCAAGCCACCAAGACAGCAGCATAGAAACTACTAAATACCAGGTATATTTCACAACTCGTGTTATTCTTGACATGTGTAAGCGTTACTTCAGGCACTCCAGTCTGGAGAACTACCAAGTATACGGGCACTACTCTCTGAACTAGGCAACCAGTGTAAGGCAGCTATGTAATGGATACCGTCCCACTATGGATTTCCAGAAATAGAAGCGCTAATAAACAAACTAAGGAAGGTGCAACTGAAGAAAAACCTGACGTACCAGTCTCTTATCAACAGAAGAAGAGAATAATCAAATCAATCAGAAAGCCACACAAAAATTACATAACAAGATTACCATATTATTGACAGACCAAAGCAAGTCATTATTCTACGCTTTAGAACAGGGCAAAATCAACTTTGCAGCCAAATGTACACAAAATTTAAGGTTGGCGAATAAGCCATCTGTACCTATGGAAAATGTGGGGAAAATGTATGCAAAGATCTTAGAAGGTAGGATAAGAGCAAAGGTTGAACCTCTACTGAGTAAAGCACAATTCGGTTTCAGGAAAGGGCGAGGTTGCACTGATGCCATATTTGCACTAAGACAAGTCTGTGAAAAGACACTCGAATACGATAAAGAGCTGAACGTGGTCTTTGTAGATCAAGAGAAGGCATTCGACCGTGTGGACAGAGATGTGCTGTGGAGAATTCTTGACGATTACGGAGTGCAGGGTCAATTATTAGACAACATCAGAGCCCTCTATGAAAAAAGTGAAAGTGCAGTAAGAACATCTAGTGGTCTTTCTGAATGGTTCAAAGTCACAACTGGTGTCAGACAAGGATGTGTACTGTCACCATTACTTTTCATAACATACATGGATAAGATCACTGTAGAAGCAAACCCAGACGTGTATGCTATAAACGAATTACTTTTTGCTGATGATCAAAGCATACTGTATCAAAATGAATATGATCTACAGGAACATCTGACTACTCTCAACAACAGCTGTTTACAACATAATATGAAAATCAGTACAGAAAAAACAGAAGTTATGAAGATCAGCAGAACACACAGGCCACTGAATATAAATGTTGGAAGTGCCAAAATCAAGCAAACCAAAGAGTTCAAATACTTGGGCAGTATATTTATGGATGGAAGAATGGACAGAGAGATAGAAACAAGAATACAGAAAGCAAATGCTGTCACATACCAACTATCACCTCTGCTTAAACATCCAGATATAACCATGAAGACCAAAAGACAATTGATAAACACCATCTTCATTCCAACACTCTGCTACCAGTGCCAGACATGGACAATCAACAAGACCCATGAAAGAAAAATAGAAGCCTGTGAAATGAAATGTCTAAGAAAAGCAGCGAATAAGACCAGACTAGACAGGATAAAGAACATAGACATTAGAAACACTGTCAAAACTACACCATGTTTAGACTACATAGAACATCAAAGAATGAAATGGTTTGGACATCTAACCAGGATGAAAAATGACCAAATAACATCACAAATTTTCAACCAAAGAAGCTCAGGATATAAGGCAAGAGGAAGACCAAGGAAACGGTGGATTGACGGGGTCTCCGAAACCTGCCAAAAGCATGGCCTCAGAACATCAGATGCTGCCCGCCTTGCTTATGACAGGAACTTGCATCTCCCCACAACGCTTAGCGGCATACGTGGAAGGAAAAAGTAAAGTAAAGGAAAAAGTAAAGTAAGTAAACCTATGGACAGGCACCTGAGACAACAAACAGATCACATTCCCCAAGACTGTCCTAATTACAGCATTTCCAATCAAAACCTCTGGCCAAGAAAAATAATGGTGGAAGCCAAAATTTACGGGCCGCTAAGTGAATTACAAAAGACAGTGACGTTCATACTAGAGACAGCATCGCAGATATAGATGATTTATGTTAAGCGAACGAAGTCAGAAGAAGAATAGAACTTCAAGAAACTGAAATTCCTGTGGGTTTTTTCTCTCTCTCTCTCTCTCTCTCTCTCTCTCTCTCTCTCTCTCTCTCTCTCTCTCTCTCTCTCTTTCTCTCTCTCTCTCTTTCTCTCTCTCTCTCTTTCTCTCTCTCTCTCTCTCTTTCTCTCTCTCTCTAATTTTATTACCTGGATCTGACCGGCTCATCAGGTTCGATATTTATTAAAAATTTATCCAAAGAACATTGCTTCTGCTTTCTCCTCGGCACGTGTCGGAAATATGGACATTGTCTGATTATTCAAGACAATGCTATTACTGTTTGTTTGGGTTTTGTTACAGTGATACTTCTCTGCTGAGCCATTGAGATATATCCGTACGATTTTGTTTCTAAAGAGGTAACGTAAACCAAATGCGCGGTGCCGTGACCACTTTTTACTCATAAAAGTTCTAGCACACAGGTCGTAATCCAAACAAAGATCGTACACCAAGTAAAAATATTCGAGTCTAAATAGGACGTATACCAAAGCAAACGTGGACCAAAATGCCACTATATATTTATTTACCATTCATGGCATGATAGCGATAATAACCGTTGTTTTACTGATGTGCATTTAAACAAGCTTTGACCCCTTGTAGCCCCCTTCCTACTCCCTTGGGAAATGTTAAGGGGGAGGGGGGCTTATATTTTCTTTGTGTCCGCGCCCCTGGTGGTAGGAGACAGAAGAGACCCCGACAGGCCAGCCCAAGTGTACTGGATATTATCAGAAGACATCCAAGTAACGGATGTTGACAAGACAAAAGTGCTGGCGTCCACGGGGGGATGACTTCTTCGATCTAGTGTCAGGAGGGGGGATATCAAAATGTTTGATTTTTTGTGCATTTGACGCCTGATGGCGGCTCCAGATGATAGTTTCAACTTTATCGCACACAGACCCCGTGTGGGTTCCACGACCCCATTTTATATGGGGGTCGGACTGGGGGCAGATCCAAATCCTCCTTAACAAGCATGTACTACAAGGCCACGAATTAGGGAGTTCTCTTCAAAGGCCGACTGTATACAAACAAACCAGATCTGTTAAACGGATGTGCACTAAAAACACACAATTCTGGAACAAGACCAAAGTCCAGAAATGGACGAACAACCAGAACTTTCTGCTGGAGTGTACAGCCAAATAACGCTAAGAAATAAGAAAAAGACTGCACATAAATTCTCATGATCAAACATTCATTGTAATCAGAAGAACTCCACACGGGAGCATGCAGAGCAGAAGTCCACCGGTCATCAGTAGAGATCCTTCCTCGACGATTGTTTCAGCCCATTACTTCCCTAGACAATCTCGGAAGGTGGGCCCGACCTGGGTCTTGAAAACAGGCCCCGATCTTTCCCCGCTGCAATTCATCAAACTCGATTGGGACAAGACGATATAGTGAATTTTTAACAGGTGCTGTGTGATTTAGAATAAAATAGACTGGAGGTATCTATAGTACTTGTACAGCCGTACATGTGTGTATGTGTATGTAAGTTATACCCTTTCAGGAGGACATCACACAAGCAATAAAGACCCGGTGACATAAAGTGCCAACATGCGAATAGGGATCACCCGTGGAAAGGTCCCTGAAACCCTGTTTAGACATTAGGATGTATTTCAGGCCAACGGCAAAAGCCAGGGTGGGGCTACAAAATAACTAAAAATTGCATCCACAAGGGGATGACGAATTAATGAAGAGATAACAAACAGCCGAACAAACAGAAAAGGCAAACTCTACAGGTAGATTGTTGGAGACATACTGGTGACAACAGTAATTAATATCAACTATGAAAAACAAGAACAGTCTTGATCCATTTGTTTTGTTTTTGACACCGTTTTGAGGGACTCCCTCTTTTAGTTTTGACTACTGCTGAAGAGGCTGTCATTTTTAACTGCAGACAATTGTTGGTATATCAAGTCTAATGGTATACGCCGCCAATTTTTACATATGGCTGTCAATCCTGGACAATTAGCAAAAAGCCAAACAATTCCTTGAGGCTTTGAAAATGTGGTTTTACAAAGGAATTCTTATGGTCCAGTTCAAGTTTCCCGTCCCATCTATATAATGTCTGACCTTTCCTTCATACTTTCTCAGACTCTTCTATGTCACGTTGTCTTGCCTCTAATTACAACATCGACACAGCTTTTAACGACCCCAGAACATTTAGAACTGGCCCTACCCACCCTTCTCCCCCAACCACCCACCCACAGCCTGAGCCTAAGTCATAGGAAAGACTCTTTTCGAAGAAAGCAGTACAACCTGACAACCCTCTTACCTAGATAAGAAAGTGTGTAGATGAGCCGAAAAACGTGAACAGAAACATTCTTAAAGTTTCTTGGACGGGTAAAGCGAGCAACCCAGATGGTTTGAAAGAGGCTAGGACTCGTAGACAGCTTATCAGAAACAGAGGAAAACAGACAGTCATCATTTTTGGGGTTATGTTATGATACACCAAGTAGCTGACTGTTGAGAGGCATGGTCGCCAGTCGGCAAGGCACTTAATGATGATGATGACCAAGTCATTTACCCAAGGCTTTATGTAGATGCAACCTTCTCCTTCCTCACTGTGTTGACAGTTTGAGTAAAGTAATATGAAAACAAAACACCAAGAATAAAATTTAAAATAATGTTAATAAACATAGTAAACAGTTATAACTTTAAGTTTAACTTACAAAGAAAGAAGAAGAAGAGGAGAAGGAGGAGGAGGACGAGGAGGAGGAGGAGAAGGAGGAGGAGGAGGAGGAGAAGAAGAAGAAGAAGAAGAAGAAGAAGAAGAAGAAGAAGAAGAAGAAGAAGAAGAAGAAGAAGAAGAAGAAGAAGAAGAAGAAGAAGAAGAAGAAGAAGAAGAAGAAGAAGTAGAAAGAGAAGAGGAAGAAGAAACAGAAGAAGAAGAACAAAAAAGAAATATGTACTAAAAATTAATAGAATTCTCCTCCTCTTCCTTCTTCTTCTTCTTCCTCATTTGCATCTTTTTCGTTTCCTTTCATCTGGCCTTTATTTTTATTCAGTGACCATATTGCACCTAAAGGCTGCCCCTGTCCCATGCACAGCTCCCACACCCGCTCCTTTCCTAAATTTTACCAAGGCAACTACCCCCCTCCCCCTTTTTTAAACCCTTCTTTGATCATTCCAGAACTTCTTCCTCCACCTAGGAACAGCCCAATTTGAGAACCTCTGGTCTAACCAAAGCTAGAAGAAAACCTGCTGTGAGTGCCAGATAGAAAATGGAAAACGTTCACTGTAGTGCATGCGGTCTGTGTCGTGTTTGTTGGAGATAAACGATCGGTGTCAAGAATACGCGTAGCAGTTGTGTGGGCATATTGGGCCCAGATTCGATGGAAACAACTGGGAGGGAAACTAGTGACTGTTTAATATGGGAATGTTTTAGATACCGACTTGCGTATGTATATATAAGTGGGTTAAATCATGCAACATTATAAATAATATGACAGAAGGACATAAACATATACACATGGACGATCATTTATATTTACACATTTATAAAGATATTTGGCAGACAGGCAGACATATAGAGGGGCATACACACAGGTAGACAGACAGAAGGACAGAGAGACAGTGGGCGAAACAAACACACTCACACACACACACACACACACACACACACACATAGAAGATAAAAATTAGAATTTTGTGAGCATGCATCTTCCTTGTGGCTACATACGGATGTGAGTCGTGGACTATCTCTCAGTTCTTAAGAAAGAGAATATGGGCTTTTGAGCTGAAATGCTATAGAAAGATTCTCAGAATATCTAGGATAAAGAAGATGAAAAATATTGACATGTTAAAAGATCTGAACATCAACGAAGATTGGCTAATAAACAGCATCCTTTCTCGAAAGTTGAAATATTTTGGTCATATCAAGCGCCACGTTGATTTGGAAAAAAAAATTATAGCAGAAGGCACGGTACCGGGAAGGAGGGGTAGGGGCCGACCGACACGAAGATGGGCACATGATATAATTGACTCCTCGAGTGTGAAAGTTCATGAGGCGGGAGAGCTGGCGAGAGACCGAGTTTCTTTCAGGCAGACTGTGATGAGAGCGACGTTCTGCAAAGGACCTGCTACATGATGATGATGATGATAATGAGGATGATGATGATGATATATATATATATATATATATATATATATATATGTATGTATATATACAGACAGACAGACAGACAGACAGACAGACAGACAGACAGACAGACAGACAGACAGACAGACAGATAGATAGACAGATAGACAGATAGACAGATAGACAGATAGATAGATAGATAGATAGATAGATAGATAGATAGATAGATAGATAGATAGATAGATAGATAGATAGATAGATAGATAGATAGATAGATAGATAGATAGATAGATAGATAGATAGATAGATAGATAGATAGATAGATAGATAGATAGATAGATAGATAGATAGATAGATAGATAGATAGATAGATAGATAGATAGATAGATAGATAGATAGATAGATAGATGACACATTGTTAGTATTATTATCATTATTCATTTACACAAGACTTAAGCTTCTTGAGGTTGAACGCCTCCCCTCCCACAACGTTTGTATAAGAGCTGAGCACCCCTTCCCCAAAACCCTTCACATTGCTTTCTTAGGGCAGTGTTCTATGTCCATTCTTCCCTTCCACCTTCCACTTCCAATGTTTCTCTGCATATACCCTCTATCCTCCCCCCGACAAACTGATCCCAACAAAGAAAACAGTCACCCTGAAATGTCCAGAAAATTTTCTCCCATTAGAAGCGCCCTGGTCGACGACCACTTGTGTTCTTTCCCTAGAGATTCTGAAAATCTGAACAGAAGAGTTCTAGTTCCCGTCATTTTTCCTTCCTCTCTCCCTCTCCTGTCTATTTTTGACCATTGAACAAGGTTGTCGGACACTGGGGCCCGACGTGACAAGATTATAGCCCCAATGTTTGAGTTAAGGGCTACAGTCCATTTCTGGATATCTGAGCACTCAGTTGTCTTCCCTTGGTCGGTTGCCAGACCGGCAGAAAACGATGAAGTGCAAATTGTCGATTCCTTCAATTTGTCTACACGTCTCAGACATTCTACAGAACGGATAACCAAATGTACTTTAGTGTAATTGTCTGTCCGTCTGTCCGTCCAGCTATCTATCTATCTATCTATCTATCTATCTATCTATCTATCTATCTATCTATCTATCTATCTATCTATCTATCTATCTATCTATCTATCTATCTATCTATCTATCTATCTATCTATCTATCTATCTATCTATCTATCTATCTATCTATCTATCTATCTATCTATCTATCTATCTATCTATCTATCTATCTATCTATCTATCTATCTATCTATCTATCTATCTATCTATCTATCTATCTATCTATCTATCTATCTATCTATCTATCTATCTATCTATCTATCTATCTATCTATCTATCTATCTATCTATCTATCTATCTATCTGTCTGTCTGTCTGTCTGTCTGTCTGTCTGTCTGTCTGTCTGTCTGTCTGTCTGTCTGTCTGTCTGTCTGTCTGTCTGTCTGTCTGTCTGTCTGTCTGTCTGTCTGTCTGTCTGTCTGTCTGTCTGTCTGTCTGTCTGTCTGTCTGTCTGTCTGTCTGTCTGTCTGTCTGTCTGTCTGTCTGTCTGTCTGTCTGTCTGTCTGTCTGTCTGTCTGTCTGTCTGTCTGTCTGTCTGTCTGTCTCTTTCTCTCTCTATATATACGTATATATGCTGACAAAAAAAAAAATACACGGTTTAGTTGGGGGCAGCTTCGCCATCTAGAGGAAAAAAAAAGAGGGAAAAAGCTGGGGGGGGGGGGGGGACACTATGTTTGAGGAGAAGCTAGAGAGAAGTAAGAGAAGTTGGCAGAAGTAAGTAGGAGAAGAAGATGGGGAAAAGTAAAAGAAAAAGTGAGGAGAGTAAAGAGGAGAACTAAGAGGAGACGTGAGAGAAGATGTTCAGAGATTTGATAAATATGTAACGAAACAGTTCAGCGATGGAAGTGATAGCTTGTAATGGATCGTTAGTATTTAGCTAATAACAATAAGCTTAAGTTTAATGTTTGGATGCCTGCTTTCTTTGAATAAAGTGAATGAAAGAAAATGTGGGTTACATAAAAAGTGAGGGGAGGGAGTTATGAAGGTAAGGAGGGAAATCGGAGCTAGCGAGCCAGATACAGAAGCAGATGGGAGCGGGGGGTGGGGGGGGGGGGCGTTATGTTCTAGTAGAAAAAAAGAAGCTAATATAAATTAGTGTCGATTTCAGCAGACCAAGAGTACAGTCTACAGCTAAGATTTGAGACTAAAGAAGATATTCGGAAAGAGCGAGAGGGGGAGGGGAGAGAGAGAGAGAGAGAGAGAGAGAGAGAGAGAGAGAGAGAGAGAGAGAGAGAGAGAGAGAGAGAGAGAGAGAAAGAGAGAGACTGTTAGTTACATTTCCAGAAAAGATAAGATATTCGGAAAAAGCAAAGAAGAAGTAGAAGAAGAAGAAGAAGAAGAAGAAGAAGAAGAAGAAGAAGAAGAAGAAGAAGAAGAAGAAGAAGAAGAAAGAAAGAAAGAAAGAAAGAAAGAAAGAAAGAAAGAAAGAAAGAAAGAAAGAAAGAAAGAAAGAAAGAAAGAAAGAAAGAAAGCTAGAAAGAAAGAAAGAAAGAAAGAAAGAAAGAAAGAAAGAAAGAAAGAAAGAAAGAAAGAAAGAAAGAAAGAAAGAAAGAAAGAAAGAAAGAAAGAAAGAAAGAGATAGATAGATAGATAGATAGATAGAGAGAGAGAGAGAGAGAGAGAGAGAGAGAGAGAGAGAGAGAGAGAGAGAGAGAGAGAGAGAGAGAGAGAGAGAGAGAGAGAGAGAGAGAGAGAGAGAGAGAGAGAGATACGATATCAAGGTTGGAGACAAAAAGAAAATGCGACAGTAAAAGCAAGGAATTACGACTAATATTTTGTTAAAGGGAACAATTAATTGCAAATTTAACAAATGGCAGGCAAAAGGCAGGCTTAACAATTTAATGAGTTTGAACGTCTGAAATACATTAATGTGGAGCTGTTTTCTGAAAGAAAAATACATGGGGATGCGGCGGGGGGGGGGGGGGGGGGGGGGGGTCAGAAATAAAGGCGTCCTGTGTACTGCTGACCGCATCAGCCACCTAGTGGTAAGTGGTCAAAGCACATATATGGTTAGCCCTAATTTGGTTAGCCCTAATGTGGTTTCCAGTGATCTTAAGGTAATTTTTGTATGTATTCAGTCTAGTATCCAGAGAAGCGTCTGGCCGATCGGTTCAAACGCTGTTCTCTCAAGCGGGTGACCCGGGTTTCAATCCCCGGTAAGGTTGTGGAATATTTCTGTCGTGGGCAAAATAAAATCCTCGCCTGCACAGTCGTGGTCGTAAATCCGCAGGCTTAGAGACACCCCCCCCCCCCCCCCCCCAATCCCCTGCCTACACGGCAAAAGTTGGATCATGAAAGCAATAATTGACAGTTGACAGTCCTGTATCCAGTAATCTAAATGTAATCTTTGGTATACCCGGACATATATCCAGTAATCTAAATGTAATCTTTGGTATACCCGGACATGTATCCAGTAATCTTAATGTAATCTTTGGTATGCCCGGACATATATCCAGTAATCTAAATGTAATCTTTGGTATACCCTGACATGTGTCCAGTAATCTAAATGTAATCTTTGGTATACTCAGACATATATACAGTAATCTAAATGTAATCTTTGGTATACTCAGACATATATCCAGTAATCTAAATGTAATCTTTGGTTTACCCGGACATATATCCATTAATCTAAATGTAATCTTTGGTATACCCGGACATGTGTCCAGTAATCTAAATGTAATCTTTGGTATACTCAGACATATATCCAGTAATCTAAATGTAATCTTTGGTATACTCAGACAAATATTCAGTAATCTAAATGTAAACTTTTTTATACTCAGACATGTATCCAGTAATCTAAACGTAATCTTTGGTATACTCAGACATCTATCCAGTAATATAAACGTAATCTTTGGTATACTCAGACATATATCCAGTAATATAAACGTAATCTTTGGTATTCTCAGCCCTGTTTCCAGTAATCGTTAGGTAATCGTTTATAAATTTAGACCTGCATCCAGTAATCTTTGGGTCAGCATTATGTTAGCTCTATGCCCTAATGCGTCTTTGAACTAGATACATATATTCTATTTATTCCGTGGTATTCAGGCAAATCATAGGTACACTACGGCAGTCTTCTTTTCTTTGGAACCCATAGCACTAAGTCCTTTTTTTTAATCCACTGCAGACTGTGAGTGGGTCTGTGATTGTTTAAAACAGATACACTAAGAACAGCGGTTCTCAACATATGGGTCGTGACCCTTTTTTGTGTGGTGGTCGAAGGGTCTTTCATAGGGGTCGCAAAACACATATTGATTAAAGTTATATAGGAGCGACGAAAATGATTGTATGCTTAGGAGGTCGACACACCCTGAGGAACTGTGTTAAAGGTTGAGAACAACTGATCAGAAACATAATATAAAACGATAAAATGATACGAAAATAATAGTAATTTAAATTATTTAAATTTAAAAAAAAGAATGAAATTAGAGTATGGACAAGACAAAGAGTGGTTAGACTGAGGAATAGATTGGGTAAGAAAGAAAGAGAGAGAGAGAGAGAGAGAGAGAGAGAGAGAGAGAGAGAGAGAGAGAGAGAGAGAGAGAGAGAGAGAGAGAGAGAGAGAGAGAAAAGCAGAAAAGACAGAGAAAGACAGAGACAGAGATGGGAAAGAGGGGGAGACTGAAGAAGACAGAAAACAAGCAGAGGACAAGAAACTTCTACACTAACATATCACAAAGAGAACAGGTAAAAGGACTTATAGAGAGGCGGCGTGGCCTAGCGGCTAGACGCTTGCCTGTGGATCGGAAGGTCCTGGGTTCGGTTCTTGACAGAACCGGGGCTTTTAAAATAAAATGACTTTGGCTTCTAGTCGACCCAGCCTTGAGAGGGTACCAGAACAGTAATGGATAGTAAAGGCGACCACATCACCCATCAAGTGCTGTTCAGTCTATAAAATATATGGAAATGGGCCTTTCACTTTTTTTCAAAAGAGGCCGCTAGATTGAGGAAAGGGTGGTACGTATGATGCCAGTAGGAAGCCACATGTTGTGATCGCTCCTGCAAAAGTTCCTAGTACAACAGGTGGAATCAGCGGCTCGTGTGCCTTGGAGACCTTTCCCCCTCTTTTTCTCACATTAAATTGCAGAGTCTGTGACTTAGGCGTTGCGAACGCACTTCGTAATGCCGGTGTGCCTTGGTTTCGGCAGTGATACCAAGAGCTGACCGTTCACAAAGCAATGGTAAACTAATGAACGTAAGAAAAACAAAAACAACCAAAAAATTATGGGGTTGGTTCTGGAACGTCCTGTAAAGGATACACCACTAACCTTTTTAGAGTGTGTGTGTGGGGGGGGGGGGGGGGGGCATATATAGCTAGGCCTATATTTTTTATAGACCAATAGGAAAAACGAAAAGTGTCCCCCCCCCCCCCCCCCCCACAAAAAAATTAAGCAACAGATGTAAAGAATAAGATAAGTGAAGTAATGGACACTTTTCCACGCCTTTAGGCTTATTGGGATTTTATGGCTAGACGTATATTTTATGGGCGAGTCGGCACACGGTGAGGATGTAGTCAACATTACGACTGCCGCCTTTACTTCTCAGGTCTATGACGCCTTTACTTCTCAGGTCTATACCGCCTTTACTTCTCAGGTCTATACCACCTTTACGTCTCAGGTCTATACCACCTTTACTTCTCAGGTCTATACCGCCTTTACTTCTCAGGTCTATACCACCTTTACTTCTCAGGTCTATACCGCCTTTACTTCTCAGGTCTATACCACCTTTACTTCTCAGGTCTATACCGCCTTTACTTCTCAGGTCTATACCGAATTTACATCTCAGGTCTATACCGCCTTTACTTCTCAGGTCTATGACGCCTTTACTTCTCAGGTCTGTACCGCCTTTACTTCTCAGGTCTTTACCTGGTACCTACTAAAGGAAGGGTCGACCTGAGAGCCAATGTCATTTTTTTTAAAGTCCGGCTGCGCCAGTACCTGAACCCACGACCTCCCGATCTGCAGGCGAGGATCTACACCACGGCGGCTTTCGGTAGGAATAAAGAGTCAGTGGAAACTTCCCTAAATAATGCATACAAACCGAGAAGAGTCTTCACCTCGACTCACACAAGTGGCCAGACCAACACGATAAGTTGAGATGACAAAATGAGATTGAGAGTACAAACCAGAGCCCAAGTTTTAAAAAGTTAGTTGCGTATCCTTTACAGGACAATGCAGAACCAACCCATTTATTTTTTGGCTGTTGTGGTATTTCTAGGCAAATTGACGTCCAGTATTTGGCCATTGCCAGAGTCCGGGTGACATGGTGTTAATGCTTTTGCCCATCAAAATAATGGGCCGGATTAAAACCCCAGCAGAGGTGTGGTTATGTCGTTTCCAATCAATACAACTCTAGGGTCGATCCAGTCTGGTACAATGTTGTCGGCAAATTTCCGTCTTTTCTGAAGGGTAATGTTCCATAGTGCTATATGCAGACATGAGAATCACAGCCCCTGGCGAGCGTCCAAAACCCATTAGGGCCATCACTTCCCCCACCCTGCCCCTTTGTTCGCCTGTCAGCAGTAAAAGATCGTTGTCCACATCTTCAGGCGTTTTGGGTATATAAGGCTAGACCTATCTTTTATAGACCAAGATGCACTTGGATGGTCCTTTACTTTTGAGGACTTTGCCAGGTACCACTCAAGGCTGGGTCGACGTAGGAGCCAGGTCACTCTGAAAAAAAAAAGTATTTCAGCTCATTTTGGATCCGAACCCACGGCCTGCAAATCTGCAGATGCGCGTCTAGCGCTTACCCCCCCACCCCCCCTTTCCCCAACTGCCTGACCCACACTTAGGTCTATCTGTTTTACCTCCTGTATTTACAACTATGACCAGAGTGGGAGCGGGGGGGGGGGGGGGAGTTAGTCTAGTCGCCACTAACTGTACAAATTAGAATTTTCCATGTCGAGGAAGGGTCAGACCAGGATATACCACATGAGAGAGCACAGCATTAAAGTCCCTCGACCAGTCGATACCATTGTCACATTTAATATTATGTGTAAAGTCTTTGAATAAGAAAACTCATCCCCCAGAGACATAATCTACTATCAGACCCATTTACCATACCATATTGACATTTAAAAATGTCTATTGATTTGTTCTGTAAAATGTGATAGTAAAAGTTGTCTGGCTTTTCGATTCGTTTGCGAACAATTTCAATTTGTGATTACTTCTTTTTCTACTTCTTCTTCTTCTTCTTTTTCTTCTTCTTCTCCTTCTTCTTCTTCTTCTTCTTCTTCTTCTTCTTCTTCTTCTTCTTCTTCTTCTTCTTCTTCTTCTTCTTCTTCTTCTTCTTCTTCTTCTTCTTCTTCTTCTTCTTCTTCTTCTTCTCTTCTTCTTCTTCTTCTTCTTCTTCTTCTTCTTCTTCTTCTTCTTCTTCTTCTTCTTCTTCTTCTTCTTCTTCTTCTTCTTCTTCTTCTTCTTCTTCTTCTTCTTCTTCTTCTTCTTCTTCTTCTTCTTCTTCTTCTTCCTTTAGTCTTCTTTTACTGCTTCGGGTGTCAAGAAGATGTAAGGTACTGCTTCGTGCTCCTATGGCTGCTTCGATAATAGACATATCGTGCTGTTGTAGAGTTTCTCTGATGTTATCTTCCCATATTGTTCTTAGTCTACCTCTTTCTCTACGTCCCTCTCCTCTTTTGGTAAATGCATTGTATGGTATAGCATCAGAAGGCATTCTCTCAAAGTGGGCAAATCATTTGATTTGCTTTTTTTAAAATGTAATTTATAACAAGCATAAAGAATGTATGCTAGAAAGGTGCATTTATGTCGGAAGATGTCATCTCTCTGAAGAGATATTGAGTTCAGTTGTTAGGTTTTTTCCTTTATGCTTTCTTAATTTGGATGTGTGTGTGGGTGGGTGTGTGTGTGTGCGTGTGTGTATGTGTGTGTGTGTTAGTGGGTCTGCGTCTTTCTGACTGTCTGTCTGACTCTGCCTGTGTGTCTGTTTGACTAGACTGTGTGTCTATCTGTCTGTCTCTATGTGTCTGTTTTGTTTGTGTCTTTCTGCTTGCCTTTTTATCTCACTAACTGTGTCTGTCTGTCTGAATGCTTTTGAATAATGGCATCCGCCTGTCTACCCCCTTACACCTTCTCTCTGTCTCTCTCTCTCTCTCTCTCTCTCTCTCTCTCTCTCTCTATATATATATATATATATATATATATATATATATATATATATATATATGTCACAACCCTATTAAGTACAGTCAGTGTACCACACCGTAAGGTGTGCACCCAGGGTTGACACAGAGGTCAGGGCCGTCACTGGTCGAGTCCGTTCTGTGATCGCACGGCGAAACCAGCGCTCAGGATAAAGCAAGAAAGCTTGAACTGTGTTTTAGTAACACGATGACTGCTTCTGGGACTGAGCTGGTGAACGGGGTTAAGAGACACGAGGTAGAAGGAAGAAGGGACATTCGGTGTGCGTCAGTCAGGAAGAGAGGAACGTTTAGCAAGACAGTTGTGTTATAGTATTAAAGTTAGGATATATTTCTGTTAGTGACTGGATAGTTTATGTACAGTTTTGTGTTAGGATAGGATAGTTCTTGTGTAGAGTATTTATGTATATGTGCTGTGAGAGAGTGGCTAACCTGGACACTCTGACCCTGCACTAGGACAGAGACTGTGACAGTTTGATTGGGTCAGCGTGGCGATAGAAGAGAGCGTATCCTGCCGGATTGTGGTTTGTACACCAGAGTATTGCCTGTCGCACGTACTGGGGACGGGGCGATTGTAAAGCCCGTCCAGCCAGAGGGTCCAGGCAATAGGTGGCCACACGGCGGGAAGTCAACTGTCTATGTATTACCTGTACTTCCAATAAAGATTGTCGTGTGTGCTCTGTGTGCGTTCGGGTTCAGTGTGTGTTGTAGGTTAGTCTGTCTGTCATAGGCCTAGTTAGCGAGCCACGGACCGGCAAGGTCATACCAGAGGTTTGTGACAGATTATGGGGGCGTTCGTCCTTGGGAATTGAATCTATAGTAGTAGCTAGATAGTAATAGTTGTCCGCGTTAATTGTGAACCCAATGTGCTTGTACTTATTTGTCTAAATAGGAGACATAGATTAGTTTGTATGTTTAGCTGACTGATTTATTTTTCTTTAAGTTTTGTCGTTCACTATTGTAGGGCTAACGTGATTGAGTTAATCCCTTAATTTTGATGTTGCTATCGAGTTATTGCATTTATTAATTTGCTATATTATTTGCATTGTTTTCACTGATTTCCGGGCTTGCCACTTGTAATTTTTAGTATTTTTGTTCGTGGCAGCTACGGTTAGTCAGGTGATTTGTTGAGTGGTTGTTGATTATTATTTTGAACGAAAGATTACTTTGTTGCAACTAAAATGTCGAGTCTCGCTGAATTTATCGAGATGGCCAAACAGCATGGGATGACGGGTGAAAAGGTGCTGGAATGGGCGGATAAGAAATATGGAGAGTTGAGAGAAAAAGAGGAACGTGACCAAGAGAGAAAAGACAGAGCTGACGAGAGAGAACTCAAGAAATTGGAACTAGAAGCCGCTAGTAAATTAAAAGAGATTGAGGCTATTAACATAGAAAAACAGTTAGAAGCCACTGGTAAATTAAAGCAGATCGAGCTGGAAGCCCAAGCGGCATTAAAAGACAAAGAGTTATCTGCTATGGCTGAGAGAGACAGGGTACAGTTGTTGATAAAGGACAAAGAGCTAGAACACACCGCTACCTTGAGACTCAAAGAGATGTTATGCAATTCAGACCTAGAGAAAGAAAGGCTGGTGATGGAACTAAAGGCCAAAGAGATAGAAGCAACTAGAGATGCTGAGGTGCAAATGCGTAAGGCTGAGATAAAGGCTGCTGAACCTTCGTTCAAAAAGTACCAGGGCCTAATAAAATTTTTTACACAGGGTGATTCCATATCTGCATGGACACAAAATTTTGAATGTATGGTTAATCACTATGAGGTCCCTTTTAAAGAGTGGTCACTGATTTACCGAAAACATCTAGGGGGGGAACCTTTGAAATTACTAGAGACAATCCCTACTGAAAAACTTGAGGATTATTACTTTGTCAGGGACAGAATTCTCCAACATTTCTCCCTAGATGAGGAATCTTACAGAAATACCTTTAAAAATTTGATTCCGAAAGCTGAACAGACATTTCTGGATTACATGTCTGAGGTGGTATCCACTTTCGACAAATGGGTAACATCGGCGAAAGTGAACAAATCATACGAGTTGTTAAAAGATCTTTTGATAAGAGACAAGGTGTTGTCAAGTGTCCCTAGCAGCATGAAGACGTTTTTGATTGAACAAAAACCTGAAACAGTAAAGCAGATGGAAGATGCAGGTGCTGCATACTGGAATGCTCACAGAAACATTTTTAGTTTCAACAGGGGTGCAGACATCAGCTACGGAGCTGCAGTACAACCTGTATACAGGAAAAAGCAATATACTCAGAAGAAAGGAGAATACTCAAGAGAGTATAAGAGCTACAGACCTGTAAGAGATAAAGGTCCAATAGTTACATGCCTTTACTGTAAGAGAGATCATGGTCAACGGCAGTGGTGCGAAATGAATCCAGCAGACCCTGTTGCTGATATTATCCTTGGCAACTGTAAAAATGTAAAGGATGTCTCTGAAAGTGAGATAATCGAGTGGCAGAGGGACAACATAACTTGCAATGTTGTAACTGGACAGCAGTCAGTGAGAGAGAGTATTGTGAATGAAAGTGTATGTATGAAAAATATTTTAACTGTCAACACATCAACTCAAACAAACCTTTCAGAGAATTTCTACACAAATAAAGCAAGTGAAATCTCTGCCGATAATGTTTACTCGGAAAAATTGTTACCAATCCCTTCTAAACCAACTGACAAATTAGTGGTTGAAGAGTTCCATAATAGAACTGTCATTCATGACTCTAATGTTGTTGATACGACAGATATTCTCATTTCTGTACAACAACACTTACCTGCAACCAAACAAATCTTTACACCTAAGACTAACCAACAAATTTCAGAAACATCTACACAGAAAGCTGAAATTGATAATGTACTCTATGATGTGCCAGGCAGATTTACACACATTTACCAGCATTTACTGCTAATAGTCAACAAACCGGTCAAAATAAAACATGCTTTATTATTTCTGATATTGCAATGCATACTGTTGACATGCACATGTTTATTTATGATGCCTCATAGATTATCTGCTGGTCAAGGAACCCAACATTTTGGATTTACAGAAAAACCCTCAAAAGTCCAAATTTATCTTGAGGATTTCCCCAAAATTTTCCCAACTACCAATAAGGAGATCCGAAGCTTACTCGACCTCATCAATCATTACAACCAATTTACCCTGAACATTATCCAGGAAACTGTAGTTTTCACTATACCAGTAAAAAGGGTGCATTCCAATACAATTGAGTGGAACCGAGAACTAGACCAGACTTTCACCAAAATCAAGACTCTTTTCTCCAGTTCCCCTATTTTAAATCTAATAGCATATTACCATTTGTTCTCAGATATCATACCAGTGGTACGGCAGTTGCGGTATGTCTGATGCAGTGTGATGGCGAGATGTTACTCCCGAACTGCTGTGTGAGCAGTAAGTTGCCTCCAGCCCAGGTACACTATGTTACGGCGAAACAGCAGTATCTTGCGGTGATGGTCTGTGTGACAAGACTCAACCGTTACGTTTTGGGCAGACCTTTTGTCCTACAAACAGACAACCAGACATTGTGTCCTTCGGACTGCTCGTGTTTAGTCTGGTGCCCCGAAAGACAATCGTAAAACCAGATGGGCACTACCACTGCAAGATTTCCAGGTCACAACTACACACATCAAGGGCAACAGTAACAACCTGGCTGACTTATTAAGCCGGCTGTAAGTTGTATCCTGAAACTGACAGTCTGGTACCTTCAGAAATTTAAAGACTGTGTGAAAAGACATTGTCTTCATATATTCATGCCTTCTTGAATGACTATATATTGTCTCATAACGAAATTCGACCACAAGTTTCATAGTTTCAATTGAACAACAGTAAATGACAAGTAGCAGTGTATACAAGTACTGTTCTAGCCTAAAACCAGTGAACTGAACAATCGTAAAAGATTACCCAACAGGAAGATAGAGGTGATGATCATTCTAAGGACTTCAGCAGAATGGAAAGAAGAGTGTAAGTGGAATAAAAGGGAATGAATGTATAGAATAGAATTCTATGTTGTGATTGTCATATTATAAGTTAATCTTATTATGTTCATCTTTAATATATAATTTATGTTGGATGGATTATATATATGTTTTATATGTTCTGTATGTGCTATATGTTTTATATGTTTGTTTCATGTATATTATTTGGTTTTGAATTGATAAGTTTATTCATTCAATTTCATTCGCACAATTTTTATTGGTGTATTTTTCTTATTTATTTTGATTTGTAGCCACTGTGTTAGTATTTATGAAGAGTAATTTATTTGTGGATTTTTCTTATTTATTTTGATTTGTAACTATTGTGTTGCGATTTGTGATGAGTAATTTATCAGTATTTATTTTTCTTATTTATTTTGATTTGTAACTATTGAGATGGTATTTATAAAAGGGAAATAATTTTGAGTTTGAAAATTATTTCATGTATATTTTGCTTATTTATTTTGTTTTGTAAATTTTATTGTTTTGTTGGAATGAATATAGTGTAACGACTTTTGTTTGTGAAATTATTATGTATGTATTTTGCTTATTTATTTTCAGTGTAAAATTATTTGTGGGACAATCCATTTGGATTCTACAAATATATTTTATTTTATTTTCTTTGCTAAAGATTTTTGTTAGATTACATAAGTAATGGTTAATTGTTTGATTTGCAATCATTTTTGTTTTATAATTTTCGAATTGCAATAATAATATTCTTCGGTTTTTTTTGAAACTTAATCTGATATCCATTATTTTTATTAAAGGTTTCAATGAGTTTAATATTAACTGAGTGTCCTATGTGCACTAAATGTAATTGTTAAAGTATATGTTAGACAATAGTGCATTATGAGTAGATAGTTTTGTAAACTAGTAGACTTTAAAATAACTGACAATTTAGTTTAGCAGTGACAACGAAATTTTCTTTAAATTTTCTTTATTTTTTTTTTCTTTTAATTGTTTTTTATTGGTTTCTAAAATTGATGATTGACAATTTAAATGAGAGTTAGATTGTACTTTTACAAGGGCACTCACATGAAGAGTAAATGATGTTGTAACTAATAATGCATATATGGAGATTGCATTTGAGGAGTAGCACTATCCTTGGAGGATGGGAGTGTGTCCAACTGGCCACAGATTTGTTTACTGCCTATGTTGCACTGTGGGTCATATGGGGTGATTTGTGTCTTGGCAGGTACTGCGGATTCGCGGACACATTATACGACTGTAGGTCGGGGAGTCAGGTCATGACTCCTTTTCACAACCATGGACAAGCCTTATGGAGATAGTCCATGACGCCCACTGTTATAAATCACGGTGTCGTTGGTTAAACGGCTTGGGAGTGTATACAGTGGCGTCTTACTTGCACAGTAAGTGAAGTAAGGTGTAATTGGGTCCCGGACGATTTGGGTGTCCACCCAAATTATTATTTATATCATTACCCATATGATTTGAAGGTGTAATGAGTAGTGACGTATTTGTGTCAAGGGCTGATACCATTTCTACCCATTAGGGAGGAGCTTACCCATTGAATGTATATACCCATTAAATATGTGCCAGATAGTTTGTCCTTAGGTGATTGACCCAAAAGTACATGACATATTTTTTTTTTAGGTAACTAAATATTGACGATAAAATTTAAAAACATGACTGTACATGATGGCAGGCCATGCTTTGCTGATACTTGACTTTGTCAGGAAGTATCAGTTCAGAGGAAGGGTGAATGTCACAACCCTATTAAGTACAGTCAGTGTACCACACCGTAAGGTGTGCACCCAGGGTTGACACAGAGGTCAGGGCCGTCACTGGTCGAGTCCGTTCTGTGATCGCACGGCGAAACCAGCGCTCAGGATAAAGCAAGAAAGCTTGAACTGTGTTTTAGTAACACGATGACTGCTTCTGGGACTGAGCTGGTGAACGGGGTTAAGAGACACGAGGTAGAAGGAAGAAGGGACATTCGGTGTGCGTCAGTCAGGAAGAGAGGAACGTTTAGCAAGACAGTTGTGTTATAGTATTAAAGTTAGGATATATTTCTGTTAGTGACTGGATAGTTTATGTACAGTTTTGTGTTAGGATAGGATAGTTCTTGTGTAGAGTATTTATGTATATGTGCTGTGAGAGAGTGGCTAACCTGGACACTCTGACCCTGCACTAGGACAGAGACTGTGACAGTTTGATTGGGTCAGCGTGGCGATAGAAGAGAGCGTATCCTGCCGGATTGTGGTTTGTACACCAGAGTATTGCCTGTCGCACGTACTGGGGACGGGGCGATTGTAAAGCCCGTCCAGCCAGAGGGTCCAGGCAATAGGTGGCCACACGGCGGGAAGTCAACTGTCTATGTATTACCTGTACTTCCAATAAAGATTGTCGTGTGTGCTCTGTGTGCGTTCGGGTTCAGTGTGTGTTGTAGGTTAGTCTGTCTGTCATAGGCCTAGTTAGCGAGCCACGGACCGGCAAGGTCATACCAGAGGTTTGTGACAATATATAAAATATATATATATATATATATATATATATATATATATATATATATATATATATATATATATATATATATCTTTCGCTTTCTCTCTCACACACACACTCTCTCTCTCGTGCGTGCGCACACATCCTTTATCTATAATAATACCAATAATGAGATAATTCAAAGTATCGGAAAACAAAAGTTTCAAAAATCAACAAACCGGAAAAATAACAGCCACAATTTAGTATCCCACACACACGTAAGTAAACAATCCAGCACGGCTCAACAAGATAGTGACTACAAAACTCACAAACTAAAGATAACTAATGTTATCTTTGGGCCCCAGGCTACCAAATGTACTCAGACAGTTAAATATTTTGGCTGTTTTGATAACAAAAGTATTTGGCTAAGTCTTAAAATTAACAAAACTGTGAAGCCAGTAAATCACTTGTGGCACAGGAAAGAAACTTCTACGAGTGGTAGAAATCTAATTTTATTTTTTAGTAAAGATGACTCAAGAAGTAAATTTCTGAGACTGCGAATAAAATTATGATGGCT
>CAJHNH020004257.1:192500-197500 GCA_905116865.2 Candidula unifasciata | reverse complement strand
AAGGTCAACTTAGAATGTCTGGTAAAGAGGTCAGCTTAGTTTTTTATTAACTCACTCAAATGAAGCGTTAACTTTATTAAGATGACCCCCACATAATATTGTTAACTGTATTTAGGTGACCGTACAGTCTTGCCTTTTTTGTGTTTGAAGCAGTCAGTAGCTAATGGAATATAAACGATGAAAGCTCTGTTTTTATTTATATCTACAGTGGTTTTTTTTTTTTTTTACATTCATTTGGATTATACTCAGGAGTATGTGCTGCCTTCTGAATAGATACACAGACTAGACAATAAGTCATTGCTCTTCTGCATTCGCTCTTTTAAAGGCGGTTGGAACTCTGTGTTGTGGTTAACCGTTAGACTGTGATATCTACGCGTCTTGGCTCATTGAGTAACAAAATATCAAATGTACTGGAGACAGAGACAGCTAGTTAGTTATATATTTTTGTTGTTGTTGTCTTTTTGCTTTATTTTTTTAAGAATCCTAATCAGGAGGTAGATGAAGTTCTGTGGCTATTGCCAAATGTGAATCGTTGGATTTTTCCTGATAAATCGAGAAATATAGCGAAGATATCAAGATAACAATTTTAAAATATCTGGCAAACATTCACAGGGATAAAACATACTGTGTAATGTTGATGGTTGTGTACATTAACATTACTAGATTAATGGATCAAGTGTTTTCATAATGAAGGTTGATGCAATAGAGTTCCAACTGTGTCTGTGTGTTCATTAACATTACAAGATGAATGGATCAAGTGTTTTCATAATGAAGGTTGATGCAATAGAGTTCCAACTGTGTCTGTATAAATCTACACTCTTATAATTCACTGTTTATAGATTATCTCGACCTTGAACTGTAAAGCAATAACTGCATACCTTGTATTTGCTTGCTATCTGTATATATTTTTTTTCTGTACCAATGTGCTCTTTTATGCCAGTTATTTTGACCATCATTTGTCTTCTATTTATTTCTTTATTTGAAGCTCGTTAGTTCGTTTCGTTTCCATTTGTCGCCTCTATCAACTTTTTTTTTACTTCTTCATCGTTTCTCTTGTTTATTTCTTCCACCAGCTATTTTTTTTTAAACATTCTGTTATACTGTCTTGATTGTTTCTTTAATATGTTACTTTGTTTAATTTTCATTTAACTTTATATATATATATATATATATATATATATATATATATATATATATATATATATATATATATATATATATATATATATATATATATATAAATTTTTTTTTTAAATAAGCATATCCACTAACTCTTAATTTTCCTTTTATTTTTTTCTGTCAACTCTTTTAATATTTTTTTTTTTTTCAACGATTACTTCCTTTTTTTTTTTACACCAACCCTCTCATTTCTTGTATGAACTTTCTGTTGTTGTTTTTTTTTTCTTTGTTCAAATGTTTCTTCTATCAGATGCTTTCTTCAATCGACTGTCTTTATTATTTCACATATCAGATCTTTTGTTAATCTATTCAATCAGATCCTTTGTTCAATTCTTCTGTCAGACAATTTTTTTATATTTAATCTATCAAATCCTTGGTTAATTTCTTCTATCAGACCATTTGTTGATTTTATCTGTCAGATCTTTTGTTAATTTCTCTGTCAGACCATTTGTTTATTTTATCTATCAGACCATTTGTTCCTTTTATTTATCAGACCATTTGTTCATTTCACTTATCCGATCCTTTGTCGGCGCCGCGTTAGCGCAGTCTATATGGGAACTGGCTTTTAAATCCAGCAGCGACGCGCTGCAGACCACAGCCTGTGTTTAAAACCGGGTGGTTCCAGATGTTAACCCAGCCTCTAAGTAATAGGTAGCATAGTTAACAGTTAACACTCTCGAGTAAATTGAGGAGCGTCGCTGTAGCTACGGAGTTGCGTGCGGACGGCGACATAAGCGGATAATTTATTATCAGCTGTCCGTACTGCTGGCAGAACACTTACGGTTTATAACCGTGTGCAGTGACGCTGGTTCATAACTCCCGACTTTACCTTTTTTTTTAACCTTTTTAGATCCTTTGTAAGCTTTTGTTATCTGACCATTTGTTTATTTCATATATCAGATCATTTGTTCCTTTCATGAATCAGACCATTTGTTTATTTCATATATCAGATCATTTGTTCCTTTCATCAATCAGACCATTTGTTTATTTCATATATCAGATCATTTGTTCCTTTCATCAATCAGACCATTTGTTTATTTCATATATCAGATCATTTGTTCCTTTCATCAATCAGACCGTTTGTTTATTTCATATATCAGATCATTTGTTCCTTTCATCAATCAGACCATTTGTTCATTTCATCTTTCAGATCCTTCTTTCATTTCTATTATCAGACCATTTGTTCATTTCATCTTTCAGATCCTTCTTTCATTTCTATTATCAGACCATTTGTTCATTTCATCTTTAGATCCTTCTTTCATTTCTGTTATCAGACCATTTGTTCATTTCATCTATCCGATCCTTTGTTGCTTTCTTCTATCAGATTATGTATTCATTTCTTCTATCCTTTGTTCATTTTACATATCAACTATCTTACATATTTCTTTCATCTGACAATTTTTTCATTTAATCTATCAGATTTTTTGTTCATGTCTACTATCAGACCGCTTGTTCATTTTTTTAAAATCAGTTGTCTTAGTTTTTTTCAATTGTCAGATCTTTTCCTCATTTCTTCTATCAGCTCTCTCGCATATTTCTTTTTCTTTAACTCTACCGCCGCCTCCTCTACCCTCCCGTTCTCCACACACACACACACACACACAAATATTTTTCTTAACCTTATATGATTTTTTAAAACTAACTTTGTGTTCTTCATATTCTAACCATATTGTCACTTTAACTTATTATGTTCATTAGAGTTATCATTGTAACACGTCTGCATCCTGCATTTTATTTGTGTGCTAACAATTATTAGATTGTGAAGGAAACAATGAGTTAAACTGTTTCTTGCCCAGAGGGAAATAGTTCACTCAGTGGTGTTTCTCTGTTCTCAGTTCTCGTGTTGATTTCTTCCAAAAACTCTTTGAAACCTCTTATTTCTTACATCAACACTCTCATTTCTTGCATCAATTTTTCTTTTTTCTTTTTCTCATGTTTCACCGGCTTGTTTATTCATTTACTCCTCTATTTCTTGCTTGAGTGTTTAGTTTCCCCCTAATTTTTCTCTTGGCTTCCAGTCCTTTTCATATTTGCTTCCATGTTACTAGATCGCATGAAAACATTCTAAAGAATATATTTATTTTATCTGTACAGAACAGCAATTTTATAATAGAATAAAAATAATTATTATTATTTGTATTTTTTTGAAAGATACTAAGCAAGAGAGTAAAAGAAGACAAAAAGGTATAGGAGGAAACGTAAGTCAGATGTGTGAAAAATTAACAAGATTATAAACAGTAATAAAAAATAATACTAAATATCCTGGCTTATAAGAGAGGCGTGACCGTCAGTGTCTGCTCCGGAAAAAAAAATTAGGATTATTCCAGAATTGTGAACTTTTGTGAGCAATTGTTTTGCCACTATCCGGAGAGTCACTTTGCTTCATATTTAAATGCCATTGAGTATTAGAGAGGCGATGTTACCAATGTCAATCACAGACTAGACACAGACAGAGATTACTAGTGAACTATGAACAGTTGTGTGCGATGTTTTTTCTTATCGTCCAGATCATCAGCCTAATTATTTCAGCCATTCATCCGTTCACTTTATAACTGTACAAGCGTGGGTGAGTAGATTTTACTTCTCATCTCTCTCTCATCACAATTTACTGTTAACTACCGTATTTCCCCAAGTACAAGATACATCTATTTTCCAATATATGGGGTCTCAAAACAATGTGCGTCTTATACAGCAGTAGTAGATTTTTATTAACTTTTTTGAAGAAAATATCCAATACAGGGCCTCATTTGGAAATGCCAGTTCAGGGGGCGATAATAAAATGGAAAACACTATAAGATTAAAAGTTCCTTCTCGCTGTCATGTTGCAATGTTCTAAAGCATACTTATAGAGTCTCAAATGATCATCCGTGGATGAATGCCTGCTGCGATGTTCTAAAGCATGCTTATAGAGTGTCAAAGGATCATCCGTGGCTGACTGTCTGTTGCAATGTGCTAAAACATACTTATAAAGTCTCAAATGATCATCCGTTGTGTTCTAAAGCATACTTATAGAGTCTCAAATGACCATCCGGGGCTGACTGCCTGCTGCGATGTTCTGAAGCAGTCCGACATTATCAACGCGTGTTTGATGCCTGCTGCGATCATCACCATTGTTACATTATAAATTCCAGTATCCACTATGATTTAACCACTTGATGAAAGTATAAAGCCTGCGAAGTTGCCATGAGAGACAAATGGAACCAATGGATGAAGTCTTTTGGCAACAAAAAATTCACATGAAATTAACAGCTCACAGTGTCGCAAAAAGAACTCACCTCAGCAACTGGGCGACAGAACCATTGGACTCTCGGTCCCGAAATGGAGAGCTAGTATTATAAATATTTAGTAAGAAACAACAGATTTTCAGAGCGTCAGCGGTCAGCCAACTATCGTACATTTACGCTAGTTGAAGTATCACTGAATAGAGAAAGTCGCATAAAGACATAAATAACGTTATATGTGTGCCATAACCCCCCACCCACCCCTTTCCCCTCTTTCCCCCTCCCCCTCCACCTCTTTCCGTTGAGCTTCTTACTGATTTGGTTTCATCTAGGTAAAGATTCGACATCACAGCTTTTGTTTATTTTAGTATCCAGAAGCCATGAGTTGTTAACCCTTAGGCTCGGTATTATGAATATCACAACCTTACGGCTTTGATTCCATTGTAAATACCGTAAATTTGGGAGAAAATGTGGCTTTTCTGCCTACCCCCGGGATTGAAACCGGACCACAAGGAGTTCGTCACCCGGTCTCCGCGCAATACGGTTTAGCCAACTGTCGTGAAATGATAGCCATTACGCATCGGTCTGTAAGGCTGATAA
>CAJHNH020004257.1:147500-187500 GCA_905116865.2 Candidula unifasciata | reverse complement strand
AATATATATCTAGCCTTATATGTACAATGCTGCCTGAAGGCGTGCTAAAATGTCCGTTCATTACCCGACTTTCCTGTTCCTAATATTTTTACTGTTTTTCTAGACATTTTTGGTAATCTTTGCTCTAGTTCTGTCCCAGTACTTGTGTACACGCCATGCTGTTTCCTTCACAGATCTGTGAGGATCCGTGCTTCAAGCTGCCATATTAGGAAACGCTAATGAACAAACTCAGCTGTCCAGAGACATTTTGAACCCTGGGAATTCCTGGGTTGCCGCCGGCTGGCTCATTAGGGCACAGAAAAACCCCCCAACGCCTGGGTAGATAGCCACTGGTCATTCATTAGACCCAATGTCGCCCGGGTTCCCTTCTATTACCTACTTCATGTGAGGGTTATTTTTTATTTTTGTTGGCTTTTCCATCTCAAAAAAAAAAAAAAAAAATGAACTTCAGTTTTCGATTAAAACGGAAACTAGCAATTTGTCTTGCCTAATTATTAAATGGGAGCAGTGGTAACGATGGGGCTACAACATCCGCAGGACTGTCCTATGTGCTAAATACAATCAGTGCCGATTACCTGAGATTTCTCTTTGTCCCCGTGTGGGCTCCCTGCTCCATGTTTGAGATCAATACAAGAATTGAACCAATGCTCCCCAAAGACGAAGGTTGTAAAAGGCAACTAATTAGGGGTGCTTCCTTCAAAGTCGGAGTGCAGCTGCCTGAAAGCGAGTAACCAACAGTCTGCTTACCAGTGAGCCAGATCTGTAAAACTGATGTACTCGCAAAACTCCGGTTCTGGAACAAGTTTTAAGTCCGGAAGTGGACGAACAAACATCTGTGTGTGATTATTTTCTGCAACTTAGCAGGTAGTGGTCTATTGAGTTGTCTGTATCGCACTCAAGACATCTAGGGTTTTTAAGATGTTTCTCCGTTCGAATAAGCGCGTGTTTTTGTATATGAGTGTCGAACAAAGCCTGAACTACATAGCACCAACGACGATCACATGGGCATCTTGGTTTTTATTTCTGACTATCCGATATTTTGTTTTTTCTTGCCGCGTTACCGGTGCGGAATTTTTTTTTCCCCACTAGTATGCGAACTTTGGCTGTTGATCTAAGAAATCTTCATGACCCTGCATGCCGAAAGTTCTTAACCGATCGCTTTAAAATTTTGACGCAACCTTGCATTTGAATACATGCATGTTGTTCTATACAAGATATCGCACAAAACACAAACTACATAGCTCTAGTGACGATCACATCAGCATCTTGGATTTGCTTTCCATCAATCTGATTTCTTTTCCCTGTATTTGTGATAATGTGAAACTGACTAGTTACTACTTTTCGTTTGGTTGGCATCCTTTCATGGTATTTTTCAAGCTTCGCTGCAGCTCACTATTTCCTTTCTCTCACATGTCCCGCCCTCTCAGAACAGCTACTATCCGTTTGTGCCCAACTCATCTGTACTTTATTTTTTCGTACTACCGTTTTAATGATTTCATTCTATTAGGTTATTGTCTGAAGAGCGGACTGCAAAACAGCTATAACGCTAGCCATCCAGACGGGAGACGCGGGTTTGAATCCTCAAAAAGTAGGGATTTATTTCTGTCGAGGGTAAAACTGCAACCCTATTTTGTAAAGTCCATGGCGACGGCAAAAGCTATACAACTCTAAATCACAGCACAAGCTATGCAGTCCTAAACAATATCACAAGTTATACAATCCTAAACCACATCACAAGCTATGCAACCCTAAATCACATCACAAGGTATGCAACCCTAAATTACATCACAAGCAATACCACTGTAAATCACATCACAAGCTATGCAACCCTAAATCACAGCACCAGCTATGCAATCATAAATCACAGCACAAGCTATACAACCCTAAATCACATCACAAGCTATGCAACCCTAAATCACATCACAAGCTTTACAACTTTAAATCACAGCACAAGCCGTACAACTTTAAATCACATCACAAGCCATACAACTTTAAATCACATCACAAGCTATGCAACCCTAAATCACATCACAAGCCATACAACTTTAAATCACATCACAAGCTATACAACCCTAAATCCCATCACAAGCCATACAACCCGAAATCACATCACAAGCCATACAACTTTAAATCACATCACAAGCCATACAACTTTAAATCACAGCACAAGCTATGCAGTCCTAAACCACATCACAAGCTAAACAATCCTAAACCACATCACAAGCAATACAACCCTAAATCACATCACAAGTTATGCAACTCTACATCACATCACAAGCTTTGCAATCCTAAATCCCAGCACAAGCTTTGCAATCCTAAATCACATCACAAGCTACACAACCCTAAATCACAGCACAAGCTATACAACCCTAAATCACAGCACAAGCTATGTAATCCTAATCCACATTACAAGCTATACAACCCTAAATCACACCACAAGCTATGCAACTCTAAATCACATCACAAGCTATGCAACCCTAAATTACAGCACCAGCTATGCAATCCTAAATCACAGCACCAGCTATGCAATCCTAAATCACAGCACCAGATATGCAATCCTAAATCACAGCACCCGCTATGAAATCCTAAATCACAGCACCAGGTATGCAATCATAAATCACATCACTAGCTATACAATCCTAAATATCAGCACCAGTTATGCAATCCTAAATCACAGCACCAGCTATGCAATCCTAAATCACAGCACCAGATATGCAATCCTCAATCACAGCACCAGCTATGCAATCCTAAATCACATCACAGGCTATACAACCCTAAATCACATCACAAGCTATGCATCCCTAAATCACAGCACAAGCTATGCAACCCTAAATCACAGCACAGGCTACGCAACCCTAAATAACAACACAAGCTAAGCAACCCAAATCGCAGCACAAGCCATATAACCCCTAATCACATCACAAGCTGTACAACCCTAAATCACATCGCAAGCTGTACAACCCTAAATCACATCACAAGCTATACAACCCTAAATCACATCACGAGCTATATAACCCTAAATCACATCACAAGCTGTACAACCCTAAATCACATCACAAGCTGTACAACCCTAAATCGCATCACAAGCTGTACAACCCTAAATTGCATCACAAGCTGTACAACCCTAAATCACATCACAAGCTGTACAACCCTAAATCACATCACAAGCTATACAACTCTAAATCACATCAGGAGCTATATAACCCTCAATCACATCACAAGCTGTATAACCCTAAATCACATCACAAGCTGTACAACCCTAAATCACATCACATGCTATACAACCCTAAATCACATCACGAGCTATATAACCCTAAATCACATCACAAGCTGTACAACCCTAAATCACATCACAAGCTATACAACCCTAAATCACATCAGGAGCTATGTAACCCTCAATCACATCACAAGCTGTACAACCCTAAATCACATCACAAGCTGTACAACCCTAAATCACACCACGAGCTATATAACCCTAATTCACATCACAAGCTGTACAACCCTAAATCACATCACAAGCTATACAACCCTAAATCACATCAGGAGCTATATAACCCTCAATCACATCACATGCTATACAACCCTAAATCACATCAGGAGCTATATAACCCTCAATCACATCACATGCTATACAACCCTAAATCACATCAGGAGCTATATAACCCTCAATCACATCACATGCTATACAACCCTAAATCACATCACGAGCTATATAACCCTAAATCACATCACAAGCTGTACAACCCTAAATCACATCACAAGCTGTACAACCCTAAATCACATCACAAGCTATGCATAACTAAATTCCATCACAAGCTACCAAACTGAAATCACAGCACATGCCACCAACCACCAGATCACAGCACAGACAAACGCAACTCTAAATCACAACTCAAACTTTTCAACCGTAAATCACAGCAAAAGCTATACAACCCTAAATCACGCCCAAAGACTTCCCACCTACACTACAAGGGGTAAATGCTGGTGGTAATGGCATTTCGTAATGGCAACTTGTTTTGTGCTTATTGTGTTCTATATCCATGTAATGTGCTGATGAAGGTTCTTTAGCCGCAACGTTCACTTGTCTGTGTTTGTGATAATGAGAATCTGAGTGGTTCTGCTTCTGGTTTAGTGTGATATCTTTTCATGATACCCCCAGGTACAAGAAGGAATTCTATGACTGACAATACAATGTAAGGAATCCATGCCATTTTGATAAGGTTACAATTATTGTGTAGCTCTCTCTGGTAGCGCATTGCACACTTTCTGACCTCCAATATTTAACACTACAAGCTTTTATTACCAGACACATTCATTTAGTTATTTATGCACACTCCTTTTCTGTGTAGTCAATTTTCTTGATTTAGGATGAACTAAGTGAGAACCCACACCCCACATGTGTTACCGGGATCCTCTTGGAAGATAATGCTTTATCGCAGTGTTCTTCATCGTGTGGGCTGTGGTGGCCTACTGCTGGGCCGCGAGGAAAGTCCAAGAGAGCAGTCAGAAATTTCTGCCTAATTAATCACGTAACGAGGTAGAAAATGTGGTTATCTTCCAGTCTTGTCTTGTCTTGTCTTGTCCACAATTGCCTCACAGCGTAGTGGGGAGTCGCAGTTTTCTATCCTGGGCCAGGTGTGTTGCACGTGTTGTTGTTAGTCCGTGTTGCCTCAGGATCTCTGATATATTGTCTATCCATCGTACTCTCGGTCTGCCTCTTGCTCTAGGGCAGTAGTACTGTTCGTTGTATGCTCGTAGAGGCAGTTGGTCGGTTTGCATTCGCATCAAGTGGCCAAACCACTCTATTTGTTGCTTCTTTATGTATTGCAGGCATGGATGGTTCCTACAATTGCTCTAATGTTCTCGTTTCGAACTCTGTCTCTCCTTGTGACATTGGCAGCCTTACGTAAGCATCTCATTTCCCACGTCGTGATCTTTTTCTCCTGTGCTCTTGTTAGGGACCAGGTTTGGCATTGGTAGCAGAGGGTTGGTATAAACATGCAATTTATCAGTTGTCGTTTTAGTGCCATAGTGATGCTTGGGTGTTTTAGCAGTGGGGAGAGTTGGTAAGTTACTGCGTTCGCCTTTTGACATCTTGCCTCAAGTTCCCTATCAATTCTTCCATCATCTGTGAAGATGCTCCCCAAATATTTAAATTGCTGCACTTGTTTGAGTTGTTCGTTGTTAACTATATCTTCCAGTATTTAGGATTAATACCTCAAGGACTTCTTGTATGTGCGAAAAAGACTTTTTCAGGGATGTCAGTAATGAAAAACCATACATACACACCAATTGGATGTTAATGTAACTTTAAGTCTATCAGAAACAACGATTAGCCATATACATCAGATTGTATTAAAATCTTTAAGCAGCAGCTGATAACGCAGTAGCTAACAAGTGTAATTTTAACACATGAACTATTATCTACATTTTTTTTTTCGTGTGTACTTTACTCCGGCTGTTATGAGGGGAACCCTGGTTCGGCTCCGGTAAGGTGATGAAGTTTTCCTGTCAGAAGCAAAATTAAAGATCCAAACCTTCACAGTCCGTGGCAACAGCACTAGCCGTGCTGCACTTAATCCTCAGGCTCATGAACTCCTGTCTACAGCACCCTTAAAAAAAGTAGTAAAACAGATAGTAGTGACAGTTTACAGTTGACAGTTGAGTTTAGGTGGGGCCGCGAAAGTATGTTTGATCTGTTTGATATATAGGAATATAGGAAGGCTAAAAAACACATGGAGAAGAGAGCTGGGGAATGAAGTTAGAAAGATGGGAAGGACATGGGGAGAGCTCCATGCAATGGCGAAGGATAGAACGACTTGGCGTGAGTTGGTTGAGGGCCTATGCTCCATTGGGGGATAGAAAGGCAGAAGAAGAAAAAGAAAAAGAAGGGGCGCGAAACAGTTTACTGCGTTTTGGTGGGTCACGGGTGTAAAAAGATTGAGAAACACTGCACTGTCTCTTACCAATATGCCGTGGGGGTGAGATTAATGGTAGAGTTGATATTGGAATTGGCTACTTTAGTGGTTTTCAACCTCTGGCAGGCAACGCTCATGTTAAATATTTGACCAGACACCCCATGCCAACGCCCCCCCCCCCCCCCCCCCCACAGCCACTCTCCCCTTTTCAACTTTGAAAACAATATGATTAAAATCAAGGGGTCAGAAAGATCATTTCTGAGCCCTATTAACTAGAACAATAAGAAAAACATACACAACAAACTTGCGTAATTATCTTGTTCTGTTATAAATCGTTTTCCAAAAAAAAAAAAAAAAAAAAAAAAAATTTGGGGGGGGGGGGGGGGGGGGGGGGGGAGGGGTGGTTTTGTTGTTGTTTCTAATACAGATATTAAAACAAAAGAGAAATACATTTAATGTAACGTATTATTACAAGTACAAATATACTCACTTTCTAAACTACTTGAAACCCCATTGAAACTTTCCTGCAGTTCTTCCCTAGAGGAAGGCGTACCTTCTCGCTCTCTTCCCCCCCCCCCCCCCCTTTTCCTCCCCTCCCACAGCCCTCCCCTTACCCAGGTCGGAAACCACCGGGCTACATCAACCAGTGAAAAGATTAAGGTGCAACGGCAAACTATGAAATATCATTGCTGTTAACCACCTTCTTTAGCACATTACTTGAAAATACAATAGCACAAATACGGCAAAGTAAAGGTTTGGCTAAAGGCTTTTACTTCAAAGGAAAACATACAACGTAGAATATTTTTTATTAGTAGTAGTAGTAGTAGCAGCAGCAGCAGTAGTAGTAGTAGTGGTGGTGGTTGTTGTTGTTGTTGTTGTTGTTGTTGTTGTTGTTGTCGTCGTCGTCGTTGTTGTTGTTGTTGTTGTAGAGGAAGAAGAAGAAGAAGAAGAAAACATAACGAAAAGTTTCAAAAGTAGAGGAAGATTTAAAAGAAAAAAGAATAGAAGAAGAAGAACGACGAGGACGCTGAGTCTTTGACTAGGACTAGGAGGAGAGGAAGAATCAGCAGCACCAACAACAACAAAACACACTCACACACACACACACACACACACACACAAACACTTTAAACAAAACAAAAACCAAAGAACTTTAAAAAATTACCGCAAGTAACGAAAATCTTGAGACAAAGGCAACGAAAGAAACAACGAAAAATTACGAAAAATCAGTCATTGTGTAATTTGAAGCTGTAAACTCTCCGATCTGTTTCTGACCCCAATTTGAATAGCAAATGACACTTTCACAAATAAAATTATGCCCAAGAGCCGAACGTCTGAACCACTTTGGCTTTAAATCAATCAAATGACTCCAGACAGTAATCCATGTATTATTTCTCCTGGAAATTTGCCGTGTCTCTTTCTCGAAGACATGCCACTTAATTTGTAACTGTAACTTAGTGATAGCCCTAGAATTGTTTTCAAATACAATCTTGTGTATTTTCGTTATATTTTCAGTTCGTCTGTTATGAAGACGCACCTTGCGACTGGTGTGTGGTGAAAGCGTTAGAATTACCAAACATACTATCTTGTGTATTTTCCTGAACATTTTCAGCTGGTCTCTCTTGAAGACGAATCTGTAACTGTTAAGTAGTGATAGCGCTTAAATTGTCACATATACTATCTTGAATTCGTCTGACCCTTGTTGGATACAAATTTTTGTTATTTTGAAACCCCACACTGGTTTTGTCTTACGGCTGAATGGGTTTTCTGGGACCTCTCCACGGATGATCCTCATCCACATGGTGGCACTTGTTGTCATCGAATGTTTATAGCTTGTTTGATGTCCTGGTGGAGTACAAGTTACTTACATACATAAACTGTCTTGTGTATTTTCGTGATATGATATTTTCTGCTCATCTATCTTGAAGAAACGCTACTACATTTTTGATTGCTATATATTGCGAGCACTGGATTTGTTTTATAGTATCATTAGCATTTTTAGAAATTGTGTATTCTCTTGATGTTTTTCCTTAGTCTTTCTTGAATACACGTGACTAAATTAGTTACTGTTTTAATCTGGGAGCATTAGAATTGTCACATAACTGTCTTGTGTCATTTCATGATATTTGCCGTTTGTCTTTCACGTCGAAGTGTCTTTATGTATCAAGGTCAACGACACAAACATTGTGGGTGGGGGTGGCGGAGGGGCCTTTACACATTTTCTAGGAAGGCGTCATGTTGCATAAGCTTTGTTTTAGTGTATATATATATCTGTGTGTGTGTGTGTGTGTGTGTGTGTGTGTGTGTGTGCAAGAGGAACATGAATGACACAGGTATTTGGATGAACTCATAGGGAATAAATTACATGGGCCGTGTTATGTATAGGGCCGCAAGAGAGATTGAGACTGAAGCAAAAAATGACTGCAGAAAAGATGACAGATGAGCGTCTGATAAGAAACAGAGTTAGGTTAGTTCCGTATCCTTTACAGGACGTTGCAGAACCAACCCCATCAGCCCCTGGCTGTTGTGTGGTTCCACTAGGCAAAATTACGTCCAGTAGTTTGCCATTGCTTTCTGGGCGGTCAGCTTCCTGATACCACTGTCGAAGCCAACGCAAAGCGTGTGACCCGCAGATGGGATCGAACCCGGTGCCCCGGCTTTACGAAGCGTTCGCATCGACTTAGCCACAGAGCCGACAGAAACAGAGTAAACACAAATAATGACAACAACGGTCCTGAAATCACATGCTGTTATTGCGGAAAACTTTTTTTAACACTGGCAGGTTAGTCGATTTGCATGGTACATTTAGGTGTCGATTAAGATGATAATGGGGCAACTATCTCCCCTATTGACACACAAGCAGATACCTCGGAGTACTAAAGTAAATCTTATCAGAACTATTTTTTTGGCCAACTATGCTATCAATGCCAAACGCGGACACTTACATCCTCCAATGAATGTAAAATTGTGACAACAAAGATAAAATGCCTTAGCTGCAGGACTTTCAAGAAAAGACAGAATACGAAATCATGAAATCAGACGAATGCTAGGAATAAAGCCAGTCTTACAGGTCATCAAAGAACAACAAATGAAGTGGTTTGGACACCTAACTAGAATGCCCTGGTACTATCTGCCACAGCGAGCTACACTAAAACGTTACAACGGGTATAGAGCGAGTAGAAGACCTCGGAAAATATACAGTGATGGCATTAAGAACAGCCTTGCAGAAATGAACATCAGTCTTAATAGTGCTCTTGACAGAGCTCATCAACGAACATTACATTTCCCCCCTACACTTCGATGAGGTACAAGGTGGAAGAGAAGAAGAAGATGAAGATGATAATGAGTTTATGAAAATAATGATAGCGATGATATCCACGACGATAATTATGATGCTGACGACGATAACATTGAAAATGACTACGATGATGATGACACCATACATACAAAAATAATATTTCTCAGTGATCAGATCCACCGCTCTATCTCTTTGATATCCGCAAACAAAAACAAAGAACCACCTACCCAAATAACTCCTCTCTTTCAACGGAGATCAAAAATAGACATCGCTGCTGCATAAAATAGCGAAACATCTCACAGCATCTTTTTAATCTAACGCTGCAGCCACGTCAGCCGCATTCTGAAAACAAACGTATGTGTATCATATAAGAAGGCATGCAGCCATGGCGGGAGATAGAGCATGATATATTCGGATATGTTTATGGACAATCCCAAGATTCTAAAGCAGTGTTTAAACTGGGCATATCTGGGTTTTAGAAAGAAATCGTGGAGCACGTAATTTCTTCATTGAAATATCAAGATAAAATAGAAGCCGGGTCGTAGAAAGAGATCAGCTGATGTTTTCCTAGGGAAACGTCCCGACATGATTTATTTATGTCGTGCTTTCTGATGTAATGGCTGTAAAATGGAGAATAGGCGAAAAGGGGGAAAGAAGAAGAAGTGGAATATTGAAGTCAGAGGCCACTCAGGGGATTGGGAAACGGAGGCTCTAGCACTTTCAAGCCTTTCGCTTTTTCTCGGAAAAATTAAAAGGGGAAGCCCCACTAAAAATATAAATAATAATAACATGTAAGGAAAGTAAGCGGCCTATATATAGAAAGTTTCATTTTTGGTATTTGTTTATGTGTGTATGTGTGTGTATGTTTTTTTTTTTCAAGTATATTATTATATTCAGCCGACGTCTGTGGCTTAGGCGTTGCGAACAAGCTTCGTAATGCCGGGGTGCCAGGTTTAACCCCAGCTGCGGGCTCTGCGCCTTGCGTTGGTTTCGACAGAGGCATCGAGAAGCCGACCATCCAGAAAGCAATGGCAAACTACTGGACGTAAATGTGCCTAGAAAAACATCAACAGCCAAAAAACGGTGGTGTTGGTTCTGCAGCGTCCTGTATATAATACGCAACTAACTATATATATTATATTCATATGTTTATTTACTTTTATTTTACCCTGTCTCTGAGACTCCGAGATATCGTTGGGAGTTCCTGGGAAAGTACAGTAGTATAGGGGTGTTAGGTGTGAAATTAACAATGAATAACACTAATCATAACCTTTCCCTCTCCCTCCCTGTCTCCCTTCAATGTCTCCCTGACCTCCACATAAAATCTCAGAGTCGACGTGATGGGAAGAAATAAAGAAAAAGAACCAATAATTTCTCTTTGAGTACATTACTATTATTATTATTATTATTATTATTATTATTATTACTATTATTATTATTATTATTATTATTAATTTTACTTACTTGAGCCCAGTCGGCGCCTGTGGTTTAGGTTTTGCTGACGGGCTTCCTAATGCCGGAGTGTCGGGTTCGATTCCGACTGAAGGCGTTAGTTTCGACAGTGGCATTGAAAGCCGACCATTTAGTGCAATAACAAAAAAACAAAAAAAACTGAACGTCAATTTACCTAAAAAAAAAAAAAAAAAAAACTACAGCAACAATAACAACACAAATTGCTGGGGTTGGTTCTGTAACGTCCTGTAAAGGATGCGCAACTAACTTTTTAAACTTGAGCATGAACCCTGTATTTCCTTGTAACTTTGTACAGTGCTTATATCTTCAAGACATCTACAACAGGCGGAGGGAAGAGGAACAGAAGAATAAGGAAGAAGTCAGAGTACGGTGGAAAACAAATAAAGTCATGAAACACCCCTCCCACTTTTTGCAGAGCTGTTTGATTTCATAGATTCTCTCTCAACTCTTTGCTAAAGGCTTTACAAGAATGCCTGCAACGGACAGGTGGCCAAACGCAAACATCAGCCTTGCTGTGGAGACTAAAACCAACACAACATGGCCGGGGCTGACCAAACAGAAGCGTCCGTGAGACAAAAGCCCTAGAGTCCTGGCTAGAACAAGCAGCAAACAAGCCAGTTTGGTCACTTAATAGGACGGACACTGGACTCAAAGCCAAGGCGGCTAGAATAATCTCAGAAGCAATGTAGGATAGCATTGATGATGTTTGTTGGCGTCACCTGTTGATCCCCGGCAAGTTCGGGGTTAAACGTGCAGTTATTTGGTTGAGGAAAGGGGGGCTAATATGGCTTATAACTGGACTGCTAGGGCGGGTCAACTTCCTGTCTGTCTGTCTGTCTGTCTGTCTGTCTGTCTGTCTGTCTGTCTGTCTGTCTGTCTGTCTGTCTGTCTGTCTGTCTGTCTGTCTGTCTGTCTGTCTGTCTGTCTGTCTGTCTGTCTGTCTGTACATTTTACCTTTTTATAGACCAATAGGCATTTGGTGGGTGATGTGGTCAATATCCCGCCGGCCGCCTTTATTTCATAGGACTGCACCTGGTACCCACTCAAGGCTGGGTCGACATGAAAGTCAAGGTAATTTTTTTAAAACAAAAGGACGGCTCCATTAGGACGCGAACCAACGGCCTTTCCATCTGCAGGCGGGCATCTAGACGCCAACGCCACGGCGATCTCTAGCGCACCATGACTACCGTCCTCTATGGTCTTAAAGTTGAAGAGCGTTTTTCAGATCCGGATCTGTTTTGTTCTGATCCTTGAGAATTTAACCCTGCAGTCCAGTACGTGAGTAGGACGAATATCAGAAGAATATTAAACAGACGAATATTACAAAGACGAATATTAAAAAGGACGAATTTTTAATAGGCGAATATTAAAAAAGACGAATATTAAAAAGACAAATATTAAAAAGACGAATATTAAGGGACGAATATTGAAAAGACGAATATTAAAAAATACGAATATTAAAAAATAAGAATATTAAAAGGACGAATATTAAAAGTCGGATATTAAATATACGAATATTAGGAGGACGAATTTTAAAAAGACGAATACTATAAAGACGAATATTGAAAATTACAAATAATATAAAGGACGAATATTAAACAGAACAAAAAACAAAAAAGAATTTCAAGCTAATTGAAAAATAAAATATTAAAAGGGAAGAAAATTTAAAATTACGAGTATTAGACTAATTTTAAAAGGACGAATATTAAATAAGACGAATATTAAAATGACGACTGTTAAAAAAGATGAATATTAATACGGACGAATATTAAAAAGACGAATAATAAAAATTACGAAAATTTAAAATTTGAATATTAAAAAGAAGAATATTGAACAAGACTAACTTCAGACTAATTTTTTAAAAGACAAATATCAAAAAGGACGAATATTAAAAAAAGACATTAAAAAGACGAATATTATCTCCGACTAATTTCAAAATGATGAATACTAGAAAGGACGAATATTAAAAAGGACGAAATAAAAAAAATGTTAAGTATCAAAAATGACGAATTTAAAAGGACGAATATTAGAAATGAAAAATATTCAAAAAGACGAATATTGAAAAGACGATTATCTAAAAATACGAATATTAAAAAGACGAACATTAACAAGGACGAATTTGAAAATAAAATTATAAAATGCTAATATTAAAAAAGACGAATATTTAAAAAGACATTAATTAAAAAGACGAATATTATCTAAAACTAATTTCAAAAAGACGAATATTAAAAAAGACGAATATTAAAAAAGACGAATAAAAAATGACCAATATTAAAAATGACGAATATTTAAAAGGACGAATATTAAAATCGAAAAATATTCAAAAAGACGAATATTGAAAAGACGAAAATTATAAAGACGAATATTAACAAGGACAAATATTTTTTTAAGCTAAAAAAAAAAAATTTAAAATACGAACATTAAAAAGGACGAACATTAAAAAAAAAACGAAAATTAAAAAAGACAAACATAAAAAAGACGAATATTAAAAAGACGAATATAAAAAAAAAGATGAATATCCAAAAGACGAATTTCAAAAAGAAGAATTTTATCAAGGACGAATATCAGACGAATATTCAAAAGACGAATTTCAAAAAGATGAATATTAACAAGTACGAATAGGAAGAGGAGTCACCTTCCACTATGAAATCAGTTCATGTCACTTTTGGTGATTCACGTCCTGGTGATACATCATCATTTCCAGAAGATTCATCTTCCTTCAGGTTTTTTTTTTTGGGGGGGGGGGGGGTGGGGGGGGGGCCCACTTTTTTAAAAGACTATCCATTTGAAGTTTTCGAAAGTGTCCCAACACATCGCCATCAAATGAATCAATTGCTTAACTATACCGATGTGTGGTTGTCATTTCTGGATTAAAACTGCATTTTTGCCCATGTTTGCAGACATTCCTTCACCTCAGCTCTTGGAATCGGCCAATAATCATTTTTTTATGTCTTCCATCTTCTTCTGCTCATCTAATGACTCGCTGGCCACACCGAAAGAAGGGACGAATGTTGACTATTCGGGGGATCATCCTGAACCTCCCACTTTACAAATTTCCTGTTTTATAGGCAAAAGTCAGAGGGATCCAACAAGGGGTCTAATCCTAGTTTAGGAGCATAATAATAGTAATGTGCTGATTTGCGACTAAATATACTTATAAACTTCACATAATATACAGTGTATAGAATATATTTATTTTTAAAATGGAATTTCTATAACTGGCTAGGGAGGCCTCTTAGCAACCTTACAAAATTGAGGTGAGGGTGTGAAAAGGGGAGGGGGCGAGGAGACGAGGAAAGGCTTTCCTTAAAATTCTTGATGGGGAGGGGAGGGAAGGGTTAAATAGGCCTGAGCACCCAGGTTCCGGCGCTTGTGTTACACATTTAATTATCCTCTTTATTTTTGTTTTCACTTACGGACTCCTTCTCTGTCCCTACCCCATTTTTCCCACAATTTCGTGGACATTGTCCGGCATTCGCATGGATCTAAAGCAGTGGTCTCAGCTTTCCTAATGCGGCGATCCCTTAATACACTTTCTCATGTTGTGACGACACCCAGGCATACAATTATTTTCCCTGCTTCTTCATAACTTCAGTGAACATGTGTTTTCCGAAGGTCTTTGGCGACACATGTGAAAGGGTCGTTCGACCCACAAATGGGTGGCGACCCACAAGTTGAGAACCACTGATCTAAAGTAACAGGGAACACACACAGCTTGTCTGTGAGCCGGACACATTGATGATCGTGTCAGGGTACGCCGGAACAAAGCAAAGAAAACATTGGGTTCGCTCAGAAGTAACTAGGAACAGAACTTTACAAATATTCTAGACGGACTAAATGGTCTCAGCCCTAGTTTCTTCTTCTATTTCTTCTTCTTCTTCTTCGTGTTCACTGGCTGTAAACTCTGGCGGAAAGTTCTGGTTATTTGTCCACCTCTGGACTTTAGTCTTGTTCCAGAACATGAGGTTTGCGTACACATCCGTTTAACAGATCTGACTTAACTGTATGCAGATGGTTGGTAACTTTCCTCTCAGGCAGATGCACCCCGACTTCAAAGGAAGCTCCCCAATTAGCCGACTCTTACGACATGCATATTGAGGAGAAAGTGGGTTTACACTTGTTCTCCTCACAATGGGGCCCCGTAACCCACAAGGGGAAGCCCTAGTTTAAATGATATACTATCATCAAGTGCCTTACCCACTGGTGGGCGAACATGCCTTTTCACAATCTGCGATTTGCAACTGCTTGAATCAGTTCATGTGTTGTCGCCCCACTATGCCATGAAACAAGGCTGTCAAGAATCTTGTGTTGTCATCGTCTGTTTCTCTTTCACCAAATCTTTCCAGTGGTCACATGTTCCAGTTCCTTTCTTCTCATAACATTAGAAAAAAGATGACTGTATCTTTCTGATGTTTATGATAGGTTGTCCAGCGAGTACCACATGACGTTGCTACGCCCCTGTTGAGACTACGCCCCTGTTGAGACAACGCCCCTGTTGAGACTACGCCCCTGTATCGTTGTGTGATTTGTTTTCATGTGTCTGCACTCTCCCCGTATAGATTCCGGGGACCCATTATAGAAAAAAAAAAAAAAAAGAACAGATCCACTAAAAAGTTTCTCGTAAGAGTCGACTTATAGGGAACTTCCTTCGAAGTCGGAGTGCATCTGCCTGAGAGGCAAGGAACCAACAGTCTACATACAAATGAGTCAGAACTGTAAAATGGATATGTACGCAACACTCAGTTCTGGAACCGGACTAGAGTCCAGAAGTGGACGAACAACCAGAACTTTCTGCGGGATTTTACAGCCAGTGAACACAAAAGAAGAAGAAGAAATGTCTGCACGCCAAGAAATCCATCGCACCTTGTTTGATACACGCATACAGGTATATTCTCTAAAACACTGGGCATTTGTGTGTGCGCCGTACTTATACATTCGCGAGTGCGTTCTCAGATCCAGTATGAAGGACCCCGCTTCTGCTAATGCAGTCTCCCCAGACATCTGAGCTCTTTCTCTGGAGGATTGTGCTGATTATTATTCCACCTGAGCACCACAATCATCATCCCCTCAGCTCGTTTCTCCAACCACCTCTCACGTTTCCTTTTCTTTTCAACGCCAACGAGCTTTCACCAGGGCGGCGCAATGCGATGTTTGGGTTGTCAGTTAATAGCAGGAACGTCGTCAGGCCGTCTGCCAGAGAACAGTGCAGCCTTTGAGATGTGGAAAGGACATGAAGATAATTAAAGCACCATAAACATGCTAGGCACATCGGCCTGTGTTGGGGGTTGTTTTGTTTTGCCAACAGACTCCTCCAATGCCCCGAGATATGCCTGACTTGTAGACAAGCAACGACCGCCTTTACTGAGAGACGTGATGAATGGAGTCCAAAAACAACCCAATAACAAACTGAATCGCCATACGATCTGCAATAATTGTGAATGTAAACTTGACTTGTTGCTTGACCTGTTCTGCTGCCGCGCCTCTCTGGAGAAAAAAATAAACATTTCGACCACATTTGTAAGATTGGAAACTGAGCGAAGCAACACTGGATAGCTTTGCCTTCTATAGAAATGATGTTCTCTCTCATTCACATACACACGAACACGCACACATACGCCCCACACACGCACATACTAGTTGTAATGAGCAGAAATACGCATATGGCGAACTAGTGGTGCTGTTATTACATCATATATAATAAACTTTAATTGACTTGCACTTATAGAAAGAAATACAAAGATATGACACATCAGACAATACTGAAATCGAAAGCTATGGTTACCATGGCAGAAATCGAACCTGCCACCTCCAAGCAACAACAACGCATCGCCGCAGGACAAATGTACTCAGATGGATGGCCAAATATACACTTTCAAAAACGGTGTAGTTGTAGCAGCAACAGTAGTGGTATTATTATTATTGTTAGTAGTAGTTGTTGTAGTGGAAACTGTAGTAGTAGTAGTAGTAGTAGTAGTAGTAACAGCAGCAGCAGCAGCAGTAGTAGTAGTAGTAGTAGTAGTAGTAGTAGTAGTAGTAGTAGTAGGAGCAACAGTAGTAATTGTAGTAATATTAGTAGTAGCAGCATCAGCAACAACAACAACAATAGTAGTAGTGGAAGTAGTAGTAGTAGTCGTATTAGTAGTAGTAGAATAGGAAAAAGAAGTAGTAGTAGTAGCAGCAGTACTAATAGTATCAGTAGTAGTATTAGTTGTAATAGTAGTAGTAGTAAGTAGTTGTAGAAGTAGTAGTAGTAGTAGTAGTAGTAGTAGTAGTAGTAGTAGTAGTAGTAGTAGTAGTAGTAGAAGTAGTAGTAGTAGTAAGAATAGTCGTAGTAGTAGCAGCAGCATTAGAAGCAACAGCATCAACAACAGTATGAGTAGAAGCAGTAATAGTAGCAGCAACACCAACAACAGTAGTAATAGCAGCAGCAGCAGCAGCACAAACAGTAGCAACAACAAATATAGTAATAGTAGTTGTATTAGTAGCATTAGTAGCATTAGAAGTTGCGATGCAGCAACAACAACAGTAGTAGTAACAGCAACCACAACAGTAGTTGTAGCAGCAGCAGCAATAACAATAGCAGTGATATTTGTATTAGTAGTATTAGTAATAGTAATTAAGCAACAGCAACAGTAACAATACTAGTAGCAGCCGCACCAACAACCGTAGTAGCAGTTGAAGTAGCAGGATTAGTAGTAGTATCAGCATCAATAACAGTAGTAGTAGCAGTTTTTGTGGTGGTGGTAGTGGTGGTGCTGGTAGTAGTAGTAGTAGTAGTAGTAGTAGTAGAAGTAGTAGTAGTAGTAGTAGTAGTAGTAGTAGTAGTAGTAGTAGTAGTAGTAGTAGTAGTAGTAGTAGTAGTAGTAGTAGTAGTAGAAGTTAGTAGTAGTAGTAGTAGTAGAAGTAGTAGTAGTAGTAGTAGTAGTAGTTTTAGTAGTAGTAGTAGTAGGTAGTAGTAGTAGTAGTAGTAGTAGTAGTAGTTAAGGTTTTAAATTTAACTGCAAAAAGTCGCAAATAGACCCACTGCCTACCCACAAGCATGTCGTAAGAGCCGACTAATTGGGAGCTTCCTTTGAAGTCGCAGTGCATCTGCCTGAGAGGCAAGGAACCAACAGTGTGCATACAAATGAGTCAAATCTGTAAAACAGATGCACACGCAATACTCAAATTCTGGAACAGGACTGCAGTCCAGAAGTAGACGAACAACCAAATCTTTCCGCAAGAGTTTACAGACATTGAACAAGAAAAAGAAGAAGAAGAAGATTAAAAACACCTTTTTTCTCCTTTTTTAAACACCTTGTTATGTTAGGGGTGGGGAAAGACGTGGAGAGTCTTGCTAAATACTCAGGGGGGGGAGGGGGGGGGCGCCATCTTAAGAAAGTTAAAGACTGTTAAGAAGCTATCCATTTCCTGACTGACTGACTGACTTTCTACCCCACCAGGACATCACACAAGCGATAAACACCCGATGACACAAAGTGCCACCATGCGGATGAGGATCGCTGTGGAGAGGTCCCAGAAACCGCGTTCAGACATTTGGCCATATTTATGGCCTGCCTATATTGCGGCCCCTGGCAAAAGCCAGAGTAGGGCTTCAAATGACAAAAAATTTCGTCCTGAAAAGGACGAAACTGGATATTATAATTAATCCATTTCCTGCTTTTAGTTTGCCTTAATTTCTTCGTTCACATTCCAAGACTTGTTGCCATACAACTGAAAAGCTGCCACATAACATTCCCTTACTCTCTCTAGATGTTACTATAACTTATACCTACACATTTGGAATTTAACAAATATTTAAGGATCAAAAGACCTATATCTTCTAAGAGTTAAATTCACTCTAATAGACGGATTATAGATAACATTCCAGTCTTTGTCAACTGTTTGTAAGTTGTGTCCCCTGCCGCGCTGCTCTTGTTTTGATTGCAGGATCAAAGTTAATTTCCTTTGTCGTTGCGAGATTTTAAGTTAGAGGGGGGTATGGTCACAGCCGGGCCACGAACTTAGTTTAAGTTCCCTCTCATAACAGACTCATGTTTTCTTAATTTTCCGCTAAGTTTGGGATGAGACAAATGTTACAGCGGCTGTTTACTCCGCTGAAACTTCTCGTGTTCGGACACCAGGGTATGCATAATACGGCAAATACTATCACTGACTATCAAAGGGTGGACGATTTCTTCCACATTTTGTGAGCTCGCTGGGCAGTCACCGTAGTCTGTTGTTCTGTCGTGTCGTCCCCCCCCCCCCCCCCCTCCCCAGTCCACTTGTTACTTACCACTTCCTGCTTCACTAATTGTATGTTATTTAGAATAACAACCAAGTCTTATTGGGTTTTACGAATACATCTCTGCGACAAAGGTGTAAAGTAAAAATAAAAGCTCGTATTTACTGGACTGTTCTCCTTCTCCTTCTGCGCTTCCTCTTTTTCCTGCTTCTTTTCTTTTTCTTATTCTTCCTCTGCTTCTTCTTCTTCTTCTTCTTCTTCTTCTTCAGTCAGCATCTGCCTTGTGTCGCTAGTTAGTTTAACCTATGGAAGGTCGCTAAGAAAGGGCACGCTCTCTTGTTTTGTATGCTGTGATGTTTTTTAAAGTGTCAATGACTACGTTAGTCCATATTCTTCAGTTTCCCACTGGCGCTTGTGTTTGTGTCTGGATGTGTGTGTGGGAGCATTCTCGCTGTCAGCGTCGTTGGATTCATTCTCCTCAGGTGGCTGAATCATTTCATCTTTATTTCTTAGTTATTTCAAAAAATGAATTCTTCCAATAATTCTTGTAATCTTTTTATTGCTCTTACAGTCTTTTATGCTTTATTTCCGCTGCCTTTCTCCGGTATCTCATTTGACAAGTAAGATAGCCTCGAGCACCAGTAAATATATTGCCCTGTTCCCATCAATCGTGCCAGTCAGTACGAAGTTCTCGAACCCATCCAGTCTCAAAATATTTGCGAAAAACAGTGACTATACACGTCTAATGTTTCGGTTCTTTTTTAAATATCCTACCCCCAAATGACGTCACAGGACAGTCCAACATTTAAGAAGGTGGTAAGGCTGGGTTTCCCGACTATCTGATGCTTTTAACGACCCCAAAACATCTAGAACTGGCCCTAACCCCAACCAACCTATGTCCCACGAGAGAGTGCATCCTAGGTCCCACGGCTGCATGCAGCCTATCGACCACCCCCTAAAATATTAGACTGTCCTGTGCCCTGTGGATTTCCCCTGTTTGTGGTAGGATAATAATAAAGTACTTGTTTTTCTTATCAGACGATTTTTCGTATTGTGAGCCCATTCCTTCTAATAAAACGTCCGAAAAATAACCATTGCACATATCTACTATTCTTATCAGTTTAGTGCTTTGATTTCTTCCGAGGAGAACCGCCTCATTTGACCTTTCTTTTGTAATCATTCAGGTAAATTCTTTAGGTAACTCACAACACTAACACCCCGAGTAAATGATTAGTGAAGGAGTAAAACCATTGCGGACCTTGATTCGCCGATGTAAATCTAAATGTTTTACATCTTTTGTGATTTAACAAAAAAATTAATAAATAAAAATATAAACACGGATAACAGAAATCTGCTTCTCTGTGGTGCATGTCAAAAGTTGGGCAGCCATCTTTAAAATGTTAATGTGTTCGTCTGCACAATGCCATCATGTTTTAACACTCTTGATACTTTTAACGAGCGACTTCCTGAAAGGTTAGAACTCTAGGCTCTTAAGCGGGAGACCCGGATTTGAATCCTCGGTAAGGCTGGGGATTTTTTTTTTTTTCTGTCGTGGACAAAATAAAATTCTCACCTGCACAGTCGTGGCGACAGCCCTACCTATGCGGAAGTAAATTCTCAGGCTCAAAGGCCCCCTGCCTACACCGCAAAAATGGTATCATAAAGGCAGTAATTGGCAGTTTTTGGCAGATACCTTTAAAAAACTGACAGGTTACACGACAAGGCACTGTATTGTAATTTGTACCACACTTTTAAAGTTTTCTTTTGTAGTCCCCTCATACGATGTACTGTGTGGCAAGTAAATATAGCAATATTTTCGTCACAATAGGATAGACTCTTGCCGACATCAGCCCGGCAACGTTAAAAAAAAACAACTACTACAGGGTAGGGAATACCAGCACTAGAAAGTTGGAATAGGACCATGTCTAGATTATGTTGACGGACAAAGAATGAAATGGTTCGGCCATCTGGTGAGAATGCAACCAGGCCAAACTGCATGTGAGACTTTTTACAGAACATCTGTAAGGACTGAGAGAGGAAGATCAAGAAAGAGATGGATAAATGATGTAGCCATAACCTGCGAAAAGATTAACAAATACTTCACCCAAGCGGGAGACAAATATAGAAAACCACGACACTGGTCGACAACCTGATTTAGTGAGACGACAAAACCACGACACTGTTCTACAACCTGGTATCAGTAAGACGACAAAACCACAACACTGGACTACAACCTGGTAAACAGTGAGACGACAAAATCACGACACTGGGCTACAACCTGGTATCAGTGAGACGACAAAACACCGGCACTGGTCTACAACCTGGTATTAGTGAGACGACAAAATCACGACACTGGTCTACAACTTGGTGTCAGTGAGACGACAAAACACGACACTGGGCTACAACCTGGTATCAGTGAGACGACAAAACACAACACTGGGCTACAACCTGGTATCAGTGAGACGACAAAACCACGACACTGGGCTACAACCTGGTAAACAGTGAGACGACAGAACCACCCCAGTGGGCGACAGCCTGGTATCAGTGAGACGACAAAACCACGACACTGGGCTACAATTATCAGTCAGAAGACAAAACCACAATACTTGGCTACAACCTGGCATCAGTGAGACGGCAAAACCACGACACTGGCCTACAACCTGATATCAGTGAGACGACAAATGAAGAAATAGACGCGTCATAATATAAAATGTATGAACAAGTATAGAGAACTTTTACACATATGGTTTGAGAGGTGGTTTAGTGTGTACACGCACAGAGGGGATCGGTGGCAAAGAGGGGTCCCAAAGTGCGTGAGCTCCCTGATACAGACGCCTCTGGCTACCTTTGCGTACACTGTTCTCCAAAAAGACCTTTCAGTTGAACAGCCGTCTCTAGACACAGACATCAGTTCTTGAAGGGGTTTGACAGCCATTTCCTCAGTTGTGGAAATCTGCTAGCATTCCCTGCCCTGAGTGTTCAAGAAATACTACACCACAATGTCTGCGTCTCGTGCGGCTAAGTGCATAGCAATCATCGCACGCACTCGCCCGGTGATTCTGCTTTCTTTGACGCCCTGAAGCAGTCTCGCATTCCTGAACGGTCAACATGTGGTCAACAGCCAGAGTGTTTCCGTGAAGCTATTGATTTATTTATTCAAGTCTTTCGGGGTTCTGTCCACACGCGGTCAGCTACCAGCGTTTTGGATGGCCACAGCGGAAGTATGGTTTGTTTATTTAGTCCGCTGGAGAGTGAGTTACCGACTGGCGTTCTGTGTGTTACTTGGCGGAACAATACATACAGCGACGAGTATGAGGCCGTTGACACAGTAAGAAACATGCCCTAGTGCATAAATAAATCATGTGCCGTGTCCATAATAAAGGTTAGCTGTAATACGCTACCTTATTTTTTATATTAAAATACTCCTTCTCCTCCTCTCCTACATCTTCTTGAAGTTCTTCTTCCTCGGCCTCTTTCCCACTTCTTCTTCTCCTTCTCCTTCTCCTTCTTCTTCTTTTTTTTCTTCTTCTTCTTCTTCTTCTTCTTCTTCTTCTTCTTCTTCTTCTTCTTCTTCTTCTTCTTCTTCTTCTTCTTCTTCTTCTTCTTCTTCTTCTTCTTCTTCTTCTTCTTCTTCTTTTTCTTCTTCTTCTTTTTTCTGCTTCATCATCTTCATCATCATCATCTTCATCATCATTATCATCACACCATCTTCTTCTTCAACATCTTTTTCTTTTTCTTGTTTCGTTTGCTTCGAGCCGTCAAAGTTTATAGCTGCACATAATATTACTTGCCATCATTCATCTCTGTTATTCGCTCATCCTGTCTTAGTTTTCGTAGAACTGCCGCGCACCTCAACCTCTAACCTGGAAGACATCTGTATCTATCGATACATATTCTCTGCAATTTGACCTCTCCGGATTAGGAGGCGCTGCTGGCAGCTACGCTACCCCGGCATAGCTCTCGGGGTCTTTGAGAAACTGAAGCCTCTTAACCAGGACAAGGTGGGGATTCTTCCGGAAGATATGTCTTTTACCTGAATGTGTTCACGTCATGCACCATAATGGATGGAGGGCTAGAAAGGGCGCCAGTTGGCGAAAAGAAAAGAAAAATGGGGGGGGGGGCGTTGTTAAGGTGTTTCTCTTTTCTTTTGCCGCAGTTGTTACCTCATCATTTTATCTAATGATGTCAAAACGAAAGTGAATCATAGGCAGTTGGACGTATACTGAACAATTATTTAGAACATGTGGAGATGTGGTTTTATAGACGAATGATGAGAATACACTAGACAGAAAATAATGAATATTTCTTGAAAGAAACTGACTCATGGAGAGAACTGAGTGCCCACATCAGAGACAATCCTTATTTTTTAGTCATGTCATAAGAAGGAGAAAAACTGAAGAACATCGTGACAGTGGGAAAGTTGAAGGGAAAGAGAGGCAGAGGAAGACCGAGAGAGAAAATGCCGGTCAGAATGACATCATTGCATGGAAGATCATTTACATCAGAAATGATAGAAAGTCTATCCACTCTGGGTAGGCTTCGAGAAGAAGGTAAACCTCTGTTTCACAATGGTCAGTCTTGTATACGCCTTCTGTGTACCCCTCCCTCACTCTAGCTGTCTTATAAACACCTTCTGTGTACCACTCCCTCACTCTAGCTGTCTTATAAACACCTTTTGTGTACCACTCCCTATCTCTAACGGTCTTCTAAACACCTTCTGTGTTCCACTCCCTCACTCTAGCTGTCATTTAAACACTTTCTGCGCACCACTCACTCTCTCTAGCGCTCTTATAAACACATTATGTGTACCACTCACTCTCTCTAGCGCTCTTGTAAACACCTTCCGTGTACCACTCACTCTCTCAAGCGCTCTTGTAAACACCTTTTGTATACCACGCACTCTCTCTAGCGCTCTTGTAAACACATTCTGTGTACCACTCACTCTAACGCTCTTGTAAACGCCTTCCGTGTACCACCCACTCTTTCTCTAACGGCTTTATAAACACCTTTTGTGTACCACTCACTCTCCTTAAAACTCTTGTAAACGTCTTCCATGTACCACTCACTCTAGCGCTCTTGTAAACGCCTTCCATGTACCACTCACTCTAGCGCTCTTGTAAACGCCTTCCATGTACCACTCACTCTAGCGCTCTTGTAAAAGTCTTCCATGTACCACTCACTCTAGCGCTCTTGTAAACGCCTTCCATGTACCACTCACTCTAGCGCTCTTGTAAACGTCTTCCATGTACCACTCTCTCTAACGGTCTTATAAAGGCCTTCCATGTACCACTCACTCTCTCTAACGGTCTTGTACACGCCTTGCGTATACCACTCACTCTCTCTAACGGTCTTGTACACGCCTTGCGTATACCACTCACTCTCTCTAACGGTCTTGTACACGCCTTGCGTATACCACTCACTCTCTCCAACGGTCTTGTACACGCCTTGCGTATACCACTCACTCTCTCTGTCTTGTACATACCTTCTCTGTACCAATCACGTTAACTTGTATTATTTACTTGTACCTCTCTGTCGTGTCTTGTGGCCTCCTTCCGTGTACCACTCACTCTATCACGTCTTGTACACACCCTCCTATGTACCATACACCTATCACGTCTTGTACACACCCTCCTGTCTACCACTCACTATGTCACATAAACAAATACACAGCTGATCGGCACTCATAGAAAGAAGCGGAGAGATAAGAGGACACATAAGACAACATAAAATCGAAAGCTATAGCTACCATGTCAGGAATCGAAACTGTCACCTACAAGCGACAAAGGCACCCCGCTGTAGAAACAAGTGTACTAACACGCATGTGACCATGAGTGCCTGCCAGTTCGTGTATATTTTTTTTATAAATTCTACCACCTCAGAGGTTTCCCGTCTGTTCATTCCTGTGCCTCATTCTATCGTACTGCCTTACAAACCGCTGATCTAAATGGTTTCTTCCGTCATTTCAGATACATTTAGTCAATCACTCAATCACTTAATCAGTTAATCAGTCCTCTTTACAACGAAGATAGTTGTAAATAGTTTCCCTCCCTGATTGTGCAATCTGGCAGACTTCTGTTTTTGATTCGCTTCATAGCATTTTCTTCCCAATAGTCACGATGTCTACATCTTGCTCACCTAACTGGTACTCTTCACTGCTTTTTTTATTAGTTGTTGAGAGGTAGGAGAAGTGTATGGGGGTCGTAGCGAAAGCAAATGGAAAGTCTTTAGTGCAAGACAGCCTAGCATACGATACCACAACATCTAGCATGAGAATGGAGGTGGAAGCGGTAACTACAGCACTCCGGTGGCTAGAGAACAAGATACATACACATGTTGTAATTGTAACAGACTCTGACAGCATGCTGAGAAAGGTGAAGACAGGGATGCTTCGAGCAGAGTGGCAAGCTTCACTGGGAAATTCACGGGTAGTGAGCATACTTTGATCTTTTCTCTGGGCTATGCCGGCGTGGTGGGTTATGAATAAACAGACAGATTTGCTCGATCTGCACCACTGGATGGTGAAGTGATTCATGACAAGGCAGATGTGGCCAAGGCCCTTTGGGAACAAACAACGGAATCAGTAAAAAAACAACATTATTATGGCCTGGAGAGTATGGGGCACCTGGGTGTAACCAGAGAGTCTGGCTGGCTCACTACACTCAGAGGAAAGACAAGGCGACACATAACCAGATTTTGACCGGTCCCATCAAGACTGGAACTCTGCACTGGCTGCTGAAGATGAGGGTGGAGCACGCATGATAATGCCCTGAGTGCTGTGATGTCAATTCTTGACTCAACCAAACTCAACATATCAGTTAACAAAAACTAAACATTGACGTACTGGACATAGAGTACTAGAGCTATGTGTGATAGACCTACCAGAACTCGGTGTGTGACGTTGTCAATATCACGTCGGCCACCTTTACTTCCCAGGACTTTACCTGGTACCCATTTTAGTGCTTAGCCACTACACCACGACGGATCCCATTTTACAAGAGTTATTCTTTCTAGTATGTAGACGGAATATTTCATTTGCCTCCTTTTCGTTTTCCTTTGATCAAATCTCTTCCATTCATGGTGTCATTACAAGCAATATACTGATTATATGGTACATCCACGGAATATATGTCGTCTTCCTCAGAAACGATGGAGCTTCAAACTACAATCATAAAGGTGTGATTGTCATTACCATAACCATTCTATTGTCTTGTAACCTGTCAATATAATTGTTAAAGATGTCATGAGTGTCAAGCATGTGACGCAAGGTGTGTCATAAAAACAGTTTAAAGATGGCCACCCATTCTAAAAAGTGTTGGGAACTTTCTGTTACGACTGTGTGTCACTAGGAATAGATGACACAAAATGACGATTATTTGTTAAATAAAGATCGATTAAAATAACCGAGGTTAAGACGAACATTGACCAAAAATGTATCTTGCTAACACCTTAACCACAATCATCTTTAGAATCATCACTATCATTAAAAAAAATCATCATCATCAACATCATCTCCATCATCAGTTTCATCTCCTTTATCGCCATCCTCACCTCCATCATCATCGTCATCATCAGCCTTGTCTCCATCTTCATTATCATCATCATCAAATTATCATTATCATCCTCATCTCCATCCTTATTATTATCATGATATCACCATTATCGTCCTCATCTCCATCATCATTATCATCATCATCATCATCGCATCATCATCATCCTCATCCCCATTATCATTATCATAATCATATCATTATCATCATCGTCTTATCATCATTGTTATTCTCATCTGCAACATCGTCACATCATCATTATCATACTCGTCTCAATTCTCATTAGCATCATCATTATCATCCTCATCTCCATCATCCTCATCATCGTAACATCATCACCATCATCATCTCCATTATCATCATCATCTCCTTTATTATCATCCTTCTCTCCATTCTCATTATCATCATCATCTCTGTCATCATATCATCACAATATCGTGTGATCTATATGGTTGACAGTGTTCACCTTGTTTCATCCATTCAGTTCAATCATTCAGTTCTCAAAAGCGTTGTTGCCAGCCGTTATCCATAGATTTCTCTGATTACTTTGCCTTTCTTAACCATTTCAGTCCCACAACGTCCTAGTTAATATCCAAGGTAGTTAGGAATGGCAATGGCAAACTCATAGATATACTACTTCCGGGGGGTGGGGGGAGGGGCAACATATACAACCCTTGCAGGAAACAATTATGTTTTCATAGTTTTTCAGAGTCCTTTAATAAATATCATCATCACGTAGCAGGTACTTTGCAGAACGTCGCTCTCGTCACGGTCTGCCTGAAAGAAACTCAGTCTCTCGCCAGCTCTTCTACCTCATGTACTTTCATTTTCAAGGAGCCACTACTATCCTGTGCCCATCTTCGTATCGATCGGCCCCTGTCCCTCTTTCCTGGTACCATGCCTTCTGCTTTTAATTTTGTTGTTGTTGTTGTCGAACCGCCCTGGCGCTTAGTAAACATACGATGTACAAACATACATGACACGTGTACTGGTAAACATGAATAAAACCCAGTCGCCCATAGTGTGTCGCGTGGACACATAGAGTATAAATCATCACATTTGATCTAAATAGTCAAAGACTTTTTTCTATGCCTTCTGGCTTATTGGGCATATAGGGCTAGACCTATGTTTCACAGACCAATGGCACTTGGCGGGTGATGTGGTTAGCATCACGTCGGTTGCCTTTACGTCCCAGGACTTGTACCTGGTACCCACTCCAGGCTGGGTCGACTCAGAAGCCCAGGTCATTTTAGAAAAAAAGCCCACCACCGTCAGGATCCGAACCCACAACCGTTCGATCCACAGGTGAGCGTCCAGCCGCTACACCACGACGACTCCCACATTTAATGTAGGGATATGTTAAGTCTACACGAATTGTAGGTCACGACAGGGGAGATACGGAGTCGGATATCATGTATGTCCAATCTATGAGGACAGAAGCAATATTTATTTTCTTTCTTATGCACATACCACAGCGCTGTTTTCTTTCGTCTCTTAGTCCTTGATACTTTTAACTCTGCCCCTTCAATGATACTTTCGACTCTGCCCATTTCTTGATACTTTCGACTCCACCCCTTCCTTGATACTTTCGACTGACCCTTTCATGATACTTTCGACTCCACCCCTTCCTTGATACTTTCGACTGACCCTTCCATGATACTTTCCACTCTGCCCTTTCCTTGATTCTTTCGACTCCACCCCTTCCTTGATACTTTCGACTGACCCTTTCATGATACTTTCGACTCCACCCCTTCCTTGATACTTTCGACTGACCCTTCCATGATACTTTCCACTCTGCCCTTTCCTTGATTCTTTCGACTCTGCCCCTTCCTTGTTACTTTCGACTCTGCCCCTTCCTTGATACTTTCGACTCTGCCCCTTCCTTGATACTTTCGACTTCGCCTCTTCCTTGATACTTTGGATTACGCCCCATTCAACGCCCCCCCCCCACCCCAAAATTGTGTTCCCTTCGCCGTCAGCTGAGTTAAGAATCGACAACACTTTAGACATCCCCTTAAGTGTTTCGTTTCCATCTTCAGCAGCTATCCAAGAGTTACAGTTCCGGTGGTACCAATATCAGTTTGATTGTAAGCCTTTCAATTCATGCCCTGTTCTGCGTACTGAGTGTCGGCCAGATTTCTTCGATCACTGTCGGTTGCACATTTCTTTCCAGACCGTAATGATCTGTTGGCGTTTCGGCATAGTTCACTTGCACCCAAAAGGTCTTGAGCACAACTAGTTTGTCATGCATCATTGCACCACTAATTTGTCAGCACCAGTAATTCTATCTGTCTTCCTGCCCCTCCCCCCTCCCCACTCCATCCCTCTGTTCAGTCTACAACAAGACTATATGTTAACCCACACTGAATAACAGAACACTCTTTTATTATCCATAGTGAAGGGAAAGGTAGGAGGCAAGCGCTCGAACCCGCTACAGGTTAAAGGACAGCATCAAAATGTGGACGACCAGCAGTCGGAAAGAGTGTATTACCAACACAAGAGACAGAGCATGTTTAAGATCCATTACAACCAACCTTCACTGAGGAGACGGCACCTGATTGATTGACTGATATTAAACCAAGACGTAAAATGTTATGTCTTCACGGGCGTTTGCCTGGGACATATATGATGATAAACAGCATGTTATATGATGATGAACAGCATGTTATATGATGATGAACAGCATGTTATACGATGAAAAACAGCATGTTATATGATGATAAAGTGTATGTTATACGACGATAAAGAGCACGTTATACGATGATAAAGCGCATGTTATATGATGATAAAGAGTATGTTATACAATGATAAAGCGCATGTTATATGATGATAAAGAGCATGTTGTATGATGATAAAGAGAATGTTATGTGATGATAAAGAGTATGTTATACGATAATAAAGAGTTTGCTATGTGATGATTAAGAGTATATTATATGATGATAAATAGCATGGTATACGATGATTAGGAGTATGCAATCGATGATAAAGGGTACGTTATACGTTGATAAAGAGTATGCTATACGATGATTAAGAGTATGTTATATGATGATAAAGAGCATGTTATACGATGATAAACAGTATATTAAAGGATGATAAAGAGTATGTTCTATGATGATAAAGAGTATGTTTGATGATAAAGTGTATGTTATATGATGATAAAGAGTATGTTATGTGATGATGAAGAGTAGGTTAGATGATGATGAAGAGTATGTTATGTCATGATTAAGACTATGTTATATGATGATAAAGAGTATGTTATACGATGATAAAGAGCATGTTATACGATGATAAATAATATGTTATACGATGATAAAGATTATGTTCTACGATGATAAAGAAAATGTTATAGTATGATAAAGAGTATGTTATAGGATGATAAAGAGTATGTTAAATGATGATAAAGAGTATGTTATATGATGATAAAGAGTGTGTTATATGATGATAAAGAGTATGTTATGTGATGATAAACAGTATGTTATGTAATGATTAAGAGTATGTAATACGATGATAAAGAGTATGTTATACGATGATAAAGAGTATGTTATACGATGATAAAGAGTATGTTATAGGATGATGAAGAGTATGTTATGTGATGATAAAGAGTCTGCTATAAGATGATTATGTTATACGATGGTAAAGAGTATGTTATTTGATGACAAAGAGTATAATATACGATGATAACAAACATGTTATACGATGATAAAGAGTATGTTATGTGATGATAAAGAGTATGTTATACGATGATAAAGAGTATGTTATACGATGATAAAGTATGCATTTAGTTCTCTGCATCTTTGTTATACGATGATAAAGAGTATGTTTTGTGATGATTAAGAGTATGTTATGTGATTATAAAGAGTATATTATATGATAATAATGAGTATATTATACGATGATAAAGAATATGTCATACGATCATAAAGAGTATATTATATTATGATAAAGAGTATATTATATGAGATTAAAGAGTATATTATACGATGATAAAGAGTATCTTATACGAAGGTAAAGAGTATGTCATACGATGATAAAGAGTATATTATATGATAATAAAGTGTATATTATACGATGATAAAGAATATATTATACGATGAAAAAGAGTATGTCATAAGATGATAAAGAGTATATTATATGATGATAAAGAGTATATTATACGATGATAAAGAGTATATTATATGATGATAAAGAGTATATTATACGACGATAAAGAATATATTAAATGATGATAAACAGTATATTATACGATGATAAAGAGTATATTATACGATGATAAAGAGTATGTTATATGATGATAAATAGTATGTTATACGATGATAAAGAGTATATTATAAGATGATAAAGATTATATTATATAATGATAAAGATTATACTATCTGAAGCAAGACTGAACGGAACGTGTGGAATGTCTTGGAATACTTTAGGGCGAAAGCATTATTGTAACACGCAATAGAAAATGAGAAAGTTAATGAGGAAAATGAGAAAAGACATTCCGCGAAATTTGAAAGTCTATTTAAGCAGTTACATGTTACGTTGTGTAATTTGTTTGTAGGAATGTTACCTTTGATCTTAAATTAACGTTTATCGCGCTTTTATTGTTGAAGACATTATGGGCAATAAGAAAAGCACACAGGCACTTAAACCTTAGTTGGATAGAAGAAAAAAAAACACTTTCTTGATCGTTAGAGGTTGCGCAGGAAAGCTTTAGTTCTCTGCATCTTTGTTCACGCTTTTTCTGTTAACAGTAGGTAGAAAAAAAGGTGAGGTCGCTTTTCTACGCCTTTAGGCGTAGAAGGCATATAGGGCTAGACCTATATTTTTATAGATCAATTGGCACGATGAGCGATGTGGTCAGCAACATGCGGGCAGTTTTTACTTCCCGGAACTGCACCCGGTACCCACTCAAGGCTGGGTCGACCTGGGAGTCAAGGTTATTTTTGAAAAAAGTCCAGCTCTGTCATGGAGTTAACACACAACCTTCCGATCAGCACGCAAGCGTCTAGCCGACGGCGACTTGTTCTATCAGGGCTTGCTACATTATGTATGTAAGTCATGTTTGTCCACTGCTTTGTCCACAGCCGATATGTTTGTAAGTCATGTTTATCCACTGCTTTGTCCACAGCCGATAAGTTTGTAAGTCATGTTTGTCCACTGCTTTGTCCACAGCTGAGAGGTTTTGAAAGAGGCGGGAGCCAGAAGACAACTTGTCACAGACATCAGAAGGAGACAGTCATCACTTTTCGGCCATGTAATTGAGAAGAAGGAAAATGGAACATGTTATGACCACTGGAAAGATCTGTGGAAGGAGGGATAGAGGTAGACAACGAGAGAAGATTCTTGACAGTCTTGTTGTATGTCATAGAGGTGTGTCAACACACGAACTGATACATGCTGCAGAAGATTGCAGATTGTAGAGAGACATGATCGCCCAAGCCAGTCTTCAAGGCACCTGATGATGATTTTACATGAGACTTTTCCCGCTAATTTCACACTAAAATAAGAACCAATTTACACTATACTGTCCCTAATTTTTACATTCTGCTAATAAAATACGATTCTATTTACACCCTACTCTTCCTAACCTTCAACATTTTCACCACTGCAAAACAAACCTATTTACCTCCCATTGAGAAACGACAAGAATGAGAAAAAGATGACACGGAACGTGATGAAGAATTCCAACGTTCAATTTCAACACGGCCGGTAATGAAAGAGACAAAAAATCATTTCATTAGCGTAGGCAAACAGTTTTATCGTCACTCTGTGTCCTGATGCAATATTGTGCATCTCCCATAAGACACGCAAACCGTGCCATCAAACATGGACAAATGGAATCACCATGTTTCTGCAACTATTTGTTTTTCGATTTATTTGTTGTTTTTTGTTTAAAAAGGAGAGAAGCAGGCAATATCCGTCACAGTGGCTTAGCTTATTTCTTGTTTCTTGTTCGAGAAAGATACATTGTCAGATTTGTCAGAGTTGAGTTGATTCAAGAACCGACAACATAGCACTCGGGGCATTCCCATAAACTGACGGTTCTCAAACTATAGGTCGCGACCCTTTTGGAGGTCGAACGACCCTTTCACAGGGGTCGCATAAGACCATTGGAAAACACATATTCTACTAAGTTATAAAGTGAAAAATGTCAGTTGCGTATCCTTTACATGACGTTGCAGATCCAGTCCCATCATTTGTTGGCTGCTGTGGTTTTCCTAGTCAAATTTACGTCCAGTAGTTTGCCATTTCTTTCAGGACTATTGGTTTCTCGATACCACTGTCGAAACAAACGCAAGCAGCACGTCCCGCAGCTGGGATGGAACTCAGCACCCCGGTATTACGAAGCCCGTTCGCAACGTCTAAGCCACAGACGCCGACAAGTTATGAAGTAGCAAGGAAAGTAACTTGTGGGTTATGGGTCGTTACAACATGAGGAACTGTACTAAAGGATCGCGGCATTAAACGTTGAGAACCACTGCAGTAGGCGTGTTGTCCCTATCTTCAGCAGCCAGCGAAGTGTTTCAGTACAAATGATGTCGAGTTTGTCAGTGGAATGAGCATATATCAAAAGAGATTTTTTCTTCTTCCAATTATTCTCTGATTTCAGTCACATTAAGGTAGGGTTAAAAGTAGACTGGGTATGGGAAAAGGGTAGGGGCGGGGGAGGGAGGGGGGGGGGGTAAAATCTTCATTGTGCTCCTTCGTCCCTGTGCTGTGCCCGATGTCATAAAGAATTTTGCCACTGCATCCTCTCAGCATGTCGTAAGAGGCGCTTAATTGGGGTTGGGCGTGGAGCCAACAACCCTACACTCTTAAAAGGGAAAAAAATAACCACTACAGAAACAGGGACAAATATAAATATAGTGGCAACCGTTTATCTCGTGCCCTAGGCGGCTGGCGCGTTGTGGTTTACAGCTAGGCTGCGATACCTGCGCCTTTCGCCCCAACACATCCGATTTCAGCAAAGTCCTAATTAGTCGCCTTTGATATAAGGCCCATGAACCCACAAGGCAAGTCACGGTTAATGTGAACAACGGATTAAAAACTATTTCTCCCCACGCCTCTTCAGTGAATCGAAAACTATTCTTCCCTTAGCTTAAGGTCTAAACATTTCTATTAATTTAAAAAAAGTCGGCAGAACTAGAAACTAATAATGATGGCCTGAATGTTTTTACTACATAACCTCTTGAGGCTCTCAAAATGATGTTTTTCCTAGTGAACAATTTGGGACCAGTATTTGGAGAAGTGCCGAATTCTCGTCACATGAGTGAATCATTTCTTCTTTTGCTCTTCAATGAATTTGACATTTGATTTAATTTATTGGCTTCTGCTAATTTCTTCATTTTTAATTGCATCTCTTCTTGCTAATGAGACAGCTCTTCTAAGATATCTCCCTCTTCGAATATTGTAGCACAGCTCTCTTCTTCGTTGTGTATGTTGATGTCACACCCAGGTTCGTCTTTAGGTTTGCTACAGGAGGAGTCGTTTGGAAGGTTATAGATGAGGAGAAAGATGGTCGTGTCGATGGTGGTTATGATGGTGACGATGTCTTGCTTGCTGCATGCTTCTCACGTGATTCTGACGCTTGCATAATAAAATGGCTGGAAACAACAGTTCTCGTCTACATTGTCTTTATTGTGATACTTTAACAATGTCACAAATACATCAATGATATTCTGACTAGCGCTGTGTTTTCTCTATGGCTAAACACTCGTAGGTTCGCGTTGTATACTTACTCTTGAGGTCGCGTTGTGTTCTTTATCTGTAATTGCTTTGTTAACTGGTTCTAGTGTCTCTAACTGCCACCTGGCTTCTAGTGCTGTTTGGTACTAACATCTTTACCACTGAAGGCTGTCTTGGGAGCCCATGTGACTGGTCTCTCCTCTCTTGAGTCTTGTGGACTGAAGAATTGCTAAAGTGCTTTGTTACTCGCTATTTATACTTGGATGCTGGAATGCTAGATATTTGTTTTCTTCTCGCATCGTCTGCTTCTAGAATATTCTAGTACGTCTAAACTTGTTTACTATGTACGTTCTCACGTGGGATTTGCTAATTATATCTCGATTGCATCAGATTTCATCATCCTATTCTACGCAGATATAGTAGTTAAACTGACAATTGAGGTCATAGAAGCTTAATAGCGTTTGCTTTGATAGGGCACGTCAACAAGGTATTTACTAGATGGACAAGGTTGGGTACGTGATGAAAAACGCATTTCAAAACTTCTAGAAAGAAGGCCAATGCCAGACAACCTCAGTTTGATGTCAATAGCTTGTTTTGGCGGGAAAAGAAGATTCTGGAAAAGGGAATGTCAAAGTTACCAAAACTTGTTGATCTAATATTGTAGCTTTGTGCCTCCTAACAAACACGCTATGAGCTCACTCTGTTACAATATATCTCATCTTAATTACTAGCTAGACCAATGTTAACATTTGGAGGGGAGAGGGGAGGGGGGACGGGAGTTACTCTTTTGTAAGGAATCTAAGCCACCCCGCTCCCTCCCGTGTGGAAAAGTTTATACATATTTTTTAATAAATTTTAGTATACTTAATGCCTTTCAGCACAATATTATTATTACTATTATTATTATTACTATTATTATTTTTATTATGCACTAAAACCAGGCTTAGGCCACTTGAAGCCCACCGTCCTAAGACTTTAGAAGTTGTGCATGGGATCTGAGACCCCCTCCACGATGTGTTCTTCGGATCAGCGCCACAGTCATTCCTTGCGTTCTAATGATTGGAACACCAGCGACGTTTTATTTTGTCCTAGTGCTTGCGCTGCAAAGTATCACTTACAGGAGTTGGATGTAGGTTCCTGCCTTTGCTATTTGCGTAAAAATAGGATCCTTTTCCCCGCCTTTCTGGCGTATTGTGTATGTAGGGTTAAACCTATATTAAGTAGACCAAACGGCACTTTGTGAGGGATGTGGTTAGCACCACGCTGGCCGCCTTTACTTTCCACGACTGCACGTGGTACCCACTCAAAGCTCGGTCGACGTGGGAGTCGAGGCTTTTTTTTAAAGGCCGGCTCCAGTCAGGAACCGAACCCAAGACCTTCCGATCCGCCAGCTGCTAGTTGCGTAGCTTCTATTAATGCCATATTGCATTTCTGTAGTGTTTCTTTTACTTCCTCTATCCATGTATTTCTTGGTCGACCTCTTGCCCTGTAGCCTGCTATTCTCTTTGGGTAAGCTCTAGCTGCTGGCTGATTGTTTACCATTATGACCAGACGACAAACCGGTGATTCTAAAATGTTCAATGAAATCCTTCACTGGTAATGTGCTTACAGTTGTGCTTAGTTCTTTATTTCTAACTCACTAACTCTGTCCCTTGTTTTTCCCGCCGCATTTCTTATAAATCTCATCTCACATGTTATTTTACGTTTTTTTTGTAAGAACTGTCCATGTCTGGCATTTATAGCACAAGATTGATAGAATAGCACATATATCAGGAGCATTTCTGTGTACATGCTGAAATGTTTATGACTTAAAAGTGGCGCTGTTTGGTAATGTATGCTGTTGGCTTTCTGTTTTCTATTTTCTGTTTCTCTGTCCAATTCTCATATGTCTGTGAATACACTGCCCGTAGGTTATTTCAATGTCGCTCTTTTAACAGTAACGACTCATTGAAATGATGTTATATTTACTGTCATTGTTCCTTTTTTTATTTATTTATTTTTTTCGTACTATATTCCATGCGACAAGTGTTAGGACTGTTTATGTGCTGTTTGCAGGCTATCCTTATCTTTGAATAAGAGAGTATAGTTGCAGCAAATATCAACTTATTTTAAACCTACCCCTGTGAGTTTGCTTCTGTAGCAATCTTATCCATACATGTAATAAACAAGAATGTGGCAGCGTACAACAGTGTTGGGCCCCCTATGAAACATGGCACAAGTTAAGACTGCAGTAACGGAATTATTCCAGCCACTTCTGGCTTTGAACCTGAACCGCTGCCCCAGCAACCTTTCCCACTAACTACTACGCCCCTATGTATCATTGTTATCAATGGCCCTCCAAGTTCTGGACACGCAAACCGGAACCTTTACCCGAACCACAGCACCAACAGAGAAAACCCAGACACGTTCGACAGGATCACACAGAGACACTACAACAAACCATTTAAGCCACTGAGCATGACACAAATAAAACCAGGCAATAATTATAACCGAAACTCTCTTCAGTTGAGGTAAATGTGGCTATTTCGTTTCTCATAAAATCAACAACCTCCAAGTTAACACTAGACAGTTTCAGCTTTCGTTAGATTTTCATCTTAGACTTAACTTAAACATTTGCGTGGCTATTACAGGCAAGTCAATGACAGAAATACTCCTGTATTTATCCTGCTATGCCAGCGCTGTCTACGTTGAGACACAGAAAGCGATTCTAGAGAAGTTTATGAGCGATACATTCTAGAATAACTTCTCCGGCGGAAATTCCCGTTGCTGTCGCGGCCATTACGTGAAAGTGATGCCTCGAGATCGGGTCTACATCAACGCGTTTAGTTTTATTTTTGTCCTCACGCGTTTGTCCAAGCAGCTTTGTATAAAATGCTTTTTTGTTTGTGAGGCCTTGTACTCTACCCATCTGTGCTTTAACTCACTCTGCCCACTTGCTACTTGAATTTATTTTGAACGACTGTGTTGTTAGAGGTTTTTCGAATCAAAAAGCCTAATTCGAAGGGGAGTAGTACATGGAACAAAATGCATATTAGTTTCCTAGCATTTTCCTTTTATAACTTTTACTAAAAGTGGCTTAGATGGACAACTGAATTGAAAAAAAAACTCTGCGGCTCTATGAATTTGTTTAAGAAAAAACGATTCACGCCACCGAACAAGCGGAGTAATGCTGCCCGATTTTGCATTTTATGCATTTTATCTAGGTCACAAAGCAGCCCTGTTGATCATGTGACTCGGGCTCTATTTAGATCACCAGGCGGCTCGGGTGAGGTTAATCCCTTTGTGGGATGCAATTTTTCGTTATTTGAAGCTCTCCTCTTTCTCTGGTCAGGTTCCGCAATATAGCCCGACCATAAATATGGTAAAATGGCTAAACGCGGTTCCTGAGACCCCTCCACGGGAGATCCTCATCCACATAGTGGCACTTTGTGTCATCGGGTGTTTATCGCTTGTGTTATGTCCTGGTGGGGTAAAAGAAGATAGATAGATCGGATGAGGCTCTTGTGTGTGCATGGACAGGCGAAGCAGAGGATCCGCGAGCTTTACAGCCAAGACCTGGGAGGGAGGAGACACTGGTTGTGTAGTATAATAAAGACGACTAGCAGTATTGAAAGTTTTAGTGGAGGGGTTGCGGGGTATAGTGTATATATATATATATAAATAAAAAAAAAATATATATATATATATATATATATATATATATATATATATATATATATATACATACATACATACATACATATATATATATATATATATATATATATATATATATATATATATATATATATGTGTGTGTGTGTGTGTGTGTGTGTGTGTGTGTGTGTGTGTAGATTGAAAAATATGTAAAAGTGAAAACAAAATAAGGTGCTCTGGGAATATTTTTCCACTTTCACATGTTTAACACAGAGGCCCCAAACTAATCTGTGTATTTAATGTGACGAGCCATAAATACAAATATGCTTGAGTTTCCAATTAATTGTATATTATAGGAGGCGCATTTTGACCGCAGCGACAAAACGCCGATATGAAACGTAAATGTGCATATGCAGTATGTTTATGTGGTTTATTAACTGTCTAAGTCTTGTCTGATGCTGCGTGTAGGTGATTTATAATGAGTGCAAAATGTGCTGTGATCCTTTTTTTTTTCATTAACAAAAAAAAAAAAAAAAAACACACACACAGTGCTGCAGAAATTCACATATAATTATTTGAGATTATGGGCCAGATGTCATGACTGATAGTATCGTTAGGAAATAGTGTCGAATGTTTACAGAAGTTCGAACAAATATATATGATGAAGCTCGTAGCGGTCGGCTGAGTATGGTGACAGACGAGCTGGTCGAAGTAAGTAAGTAAGTAAATTTTACCCCACCAGGACATCACACAGAGCAGTAAACACAGGGTGACACAAAGTGCCATCATGCGGATGAGGATCACCCGTGGAGAGGTCGCAGAAACCGCATTCAGCCGTCAGGCTATATTGCGACCCCCGATAAAAGCCAGGGTGGGGCTTCATGATAACAAAGAAAAAATACTGCGTACCCTATGGGGACGACTTCATTTTATTTGGCTGAAGAAGTGAACCAAAAAAATCAGGAAAATCTTCGTTTCACAATTTCTGCGTTTTCTATGGAATTTTCAGAAGTTTCACATTCACTGGTTTACGACACTGTGACAAAACACCTTGGATACAACAACAACAACAAAAATGTATGTGCCAAACAAAACAAAAGACCCGGCTTTTGCGAGATAATGCTCGACCTAACGTCGCAGATGGAACGGTTCAATTGTTGCAAAAAATGTCACTGATAATTTTGTGACCACGCGCCCTACAGCCTCGATCTGGCGCCAAGTGATAACCACTTTTTCATGCACCTAAAGAAGTGGCTGGCATCCCAGCGTATTGGAGCTGATGAAGACCTGCAGACAGGCGGTAATGAATGTTTCAAGACACTGGCGGTAGACTTCTGTGGAATTAGGAACCTATTGCCATGATACCAAAAAATGTGTGGAAGTCAATGGTGACCATGTTGAGAAATATTGTAAGTGTAAGGTTTACTTTTGGCTGCAATAAATAATGTTTATTTATGATGGTTGTGTTGTTTTGTTTTGTTTTTAATACCAGGACTTACTTTTTTTTTAAAGAAAAAAAAAATACGTGTCTCGTACCAAACCGAAATGACCATCACACACCTCACACTTTCCCAATTTTTTTAAAGTGCTAGTAAAATAAATGTATGTTTAATATTATCAGCAATCTGCATTTCATTCCCTTGTCAGTAGTTCCGACCGTTGAGAAAGCAATGGCAAACTACTGAACGAAACATTTTGCATAGAAAAGCCACAATAGCCAAACAAAATTATGGGGTCGGTTCTGTAATGTCCTTTAAGGGATTCAGATGCACCTTTTTTGCTCATCTCCGAATGACAAAACCACTACATAGCAGAAGAGGAATAAATTCTGCCACCACTGGTGTTTGAACCAAAACCGCTGACTTAGTAACCGACCCTAACAACCGCTACGCCACGACACATCGTAGTAATCAATTACCCTTCAAGTTAACACTAGGCAGTTTCAGCTTTCGTTAGGTTTTCATCTCGGACGTAACTTGATCATTTGTTGAGCTATTACTGACAACCCAGTGACAGAAATGCCTCCCGTTTTCATCCTGTTATTCCAAGGCTGTCTGCAACGAGATACAAGAAGCTATCCTAGAGATGTTTATGAGCCATATATTCTAGAATAATCTTACCGGCGAATATTTCCTCCCCAACGTGTCCACTGTTACGTGAAAGTGATGCCCAGAGGACGCGTGTTCATCTAACAAAATATATTGCTTCAGGTAGAGATGCAAGAAGC
>CAJHNH020004257.1:132500-135000 GCA_905116865.2 Candidula unifasciata | reverse complement strand
TTTATGCCAGTGGATCAAGGCATATTCCTCCGCCTTGTTTGTTAGTGTTTGATTACATCTGGCGGAGAAACAGATGAATACCAAATGGAGAACAAGCAACGTTATACACCATTGAGGGGTCATGCTTGCAGGATGCCATTTCAATCAAAACTTCCGGTCTCGCGGTCTTCCGTTATTGCACGGCTATTCTCTACGCGCCTGCGCCGTGACAAGTTCAGACATGGAAGCCGTAGATAGGATCAGACAACAAGCGCTATCTGAAACAGTTCATCCATCTACAGCATCTCTCATCTCCCAGTCTTATCTTGCCTCCGCAGTAGGAGGTGTTTTCTTCAAAGCAGGGTGTTGCTGCCTATCTGTTGAACTCTTTCGGTCCCATAAGTTTTTATACAGAAAAATTATTTGTTTCATTCACTATAGCCATTGTTTATGTTGATTCAACGGATCAACATAATGCCACACGTTTGTAACCCATAAGTGCTGCGCTCTTCTTCTAACTCAAGCCTGAGTCTGCAGAATCTCAGCGCAGTGCACGAACTCTGTAACACCGGCGAGGATCCTGCAATACTTTCTGGGTAGATTTTTCACCATAAATTTTGCCCGGGCTGCGCTGTTAGGCTGCTCTTTTCGATAACTTTCCAAGTGTTTTTTTTTACGTCCGCAACAAAACACACGGGCGTCCGGTCTTACTACCCAGTGGCCAGGAAAATTATTAGAAGTCCACTTGAAAACATCCCAGCCTTCACAGGGGCTAGAACCCAGGACCTCTAGCGCTCGAGGCGGACACCATGCCTCAACACCACACAGCTCCCACATTGCCTTTAGAAACTATAACAACTTGATGTCTTGTAGGAATAAACAATAAATCCATGATGCCTTTGTAGTATACACAGACCAAAACTTAAATATAAAAAAGACACTTGATGCGATGTTTCAGACATGTGGACAAAATAGTCTGTTAACACATCACTCGTTGTTTGGGATTGAAAGAGTTAGTCCCAACTAAAAGAGTTGTTGTTGTTGTTGTTATCGATCTCGCGGCACATGTGCTTTCGCCCTTAGGCCCAAGATTGAAAGAGTTAACTCTTTGAGTTTAGTTGAGGTGATTCAAGAACCGACATCACAGCCCTCAGGGCATTCACATAAGCGCTACGTCCTCATCTTCAGTAGCATTCTGATTAAACGTCCGTCTTGCCTTTTCTCTGAGCCTCGAACATCTGCCAGAACCTCTCGTCACTCCCCGCTGCATCAACCTCACCAGACTGTGGTGATCCATCTGCTCCTCCGAACTGTACACGCTTTCCCACAAGGCACTAACCACGTCTGCCTTATCAAGCATCAGTATTCCACCACGTTGTGCAGATCCAGCTCGTCTGTCCGCCTGTTCATTTCCCAGCTCTTTTTAAAATTAACTCTTTTTGTTGCTTCAACGCTGTCTATAACTAGGTTTTTGTTGCTCTTTTTCTGTGTAAAAGCCTTCTTACTTTTTTGGCTTCATAAAATAGCCCCTTATGTCGATAACTAGGCTTTTGTTGCCCTTTTTCTTTGTAAACGCCTTCTTACTTTTTTCTTCTTCTTCTTCTTCTTTTGTCAAAATCTGCTTGTGCCGCTAGGCGTCGCAGTCTATCAGATGATCGGCAACCGAGCCAGGGCGCGCTCAGTCGCTTCATATGCCGTGATGTTATGAAGTCTCAAGTTGTCCGTGACTCCTTTAATCCATCTTCTTCTTGGTCTTCCCCTGCCTCTTGGTGTTTCGATTTTCATGTTGTATGCTCTTGATGCTGGCATCGTTGGTTCCATTCTCATTAGGTGACCAAACCATTTCATTCTTTGCTTCTCAATAAATTTAACGATGGGTATCTTACTTTTTTAGTTTCATAATATAGCCCCTTATGTCGATAACTTAGCCTCCCCAGTTTCCCACATTAGATATTTCTTGGTTTCATATTGTCTATGACTGTTAAGAAGCGCTGTTGTCTTATACTTTCAGCTTTTCTATTCAGATTTTCTTGTATCTGGTACTCCGTCGATAAAGGCTTCGATCGATTGAATCGTTCGGATGTATTTGTCCGCACCTCACCCCCGCCCCCTACCCTATTCAACCCCCCTCCCCTTTTCACACACACACACACACACACACACACACACACACACACACACACACGCACGCACGCACACACACACACACACACACACACACACACACACGATGAGAAGGAGACAAAGTTCTGTGGTCATGTGATGAGAGAAGAAACACTGGAAAATATCGTGACGACTGGAAAGATTACTGGTAGAAGAGGCAAAGGCAGATCAAGAGACAAGATGGGAGATGACTTAAGACTGTGGCATGGAGGAATATCATGAGTGGAACTGATCTAAAACACCAAAGACCGAGATCTGTGGCGACGCATGAAGGCCTACGCAAGCTGGCAAGGCACTTGCTGATTATGTTGATGATGATGATGGTAAACCTTTCACAAATGAATAAATAAATTTAGTT
>CAJHNH020004257.1:107500-127500 GCA_905116865.2 Candidula unifasciata | reverse complement strand
GACGTTGCAGAACCAACCCCAACATTTTTTGCCTGTTGTAGTTTTTATTCTAGACAAATGAGTACATCCAATAGTTTGCCAGTGCCTCTGAACGGTCAGATCTCGGTACCATTGTCGAAACCAAGGCAAGGAAAATCACCCGCAGCTGGACTCGAACCCCGCATTACAAAGCGCACAGGAGGGCAGACTGCATTTTTTTTGGGGGGGGGGTGGGGGGGGGGGGTTCTAGAGTACCCCAAAATAACTGTTTGTTGACTTGAACAGGATGTCTGCGATGTTTTCACGTTGGAATAGCACCAGAACAGTAACTCCTTGTGTCAGTGTGTGCCATAACTGCAGGTTGTAGTCCCATAGGGAACAGTTTTACTTCACAGCAGCCAGTAGCGACATGATGACGAAAATGATGATGATGATGACGATGATGACGATGACGATGATAATGATGACGATGACCACAATGATGGTGATTGTGGTGATGATAATAACGATTGTAGCGATGATTGCGATGATGATGGTGGTGGTGATTTTGATAATGATGATTGCGAGGGTGATGATGATTTTGAAGATGACAATGATGATGATGATGATGAAGATAATGATTATGAACATGATTATAGCGACGATGACAATGATGATGGCTGAATATATCGATGACGATAATAGTGTTGGTAGCTATTATTGTTATGATTACTATGATGAGGATGATGATGGCAATGATGATGATGATTATGGCGGTGATGATGCTGATGATGATGGCGATGATGATAATGATGGTAATGATGATGACTATGATTATAGCGACGATGACAATGATGATGTCTGATTACTGCAATAACGATAGTAGTGGTGGTAGCGATTATTGTTATGATTACTATTATGAGGATGATGATGTCAATAATGATGATGATTATGGCGGTGATGATGCTGATGGCAATGATGATGATAATGATGATGTCTGAATACAGCAATAACGATAGTAGTGGTGGTAGCGATTATTGTTATGATTACAATGGTGACAATGACCACCACTATGATGTTGATGATGACATGGACTACAGACACACACACACACACACACACACACACACACACTCACACATTGCAAAGTAAAACAATATAAATTAAACAAAACGCAGGCAATAAGCAAGAACAATGGATAACAAAAACAACATGTCCACGTTTCTGCGCTAAGAACACCGTTTACATGATACAGGTGGGAAAATCAACCCTGCTACTGCACCAGACAGAAGCACAATGATCTTGCAGGCGTCTGCAGGCCGACTTCCTGTCTCTCCCAGCATCCATCTGATATTTTCTTTATCATTCGCGAGATAAACAAAACAGTCGAAACTTGATATACTTCCACTACATCTTGTGAAGCTGTACGGTAGACTGTGTGTGAACTTTTGATCCTGGATAGCTCATACATATTAAAGCAGTTGAATTTTTTTGTTGGCGACTGCGTGCTTACTGTTCCTTAGTAATGCCAGGGGAATTTCCGAAATTGTATTCGATGACATATTGTCTTTGTATACTTCATTTTATTCGTCTCCTCCGCCTTTCACTTCTTCTTTTTCTTCTTCTCCCTCTACACGATCGCGACCACCATACATACAGTTCATCGTGAAAAGCTGTTAAATAGACTGTATGTATGTAGACGTTTAACCCTTTCATGTTAAAACATACTAAAGTTCATATTGGAAAGCTGTAATATAGAGTATATATGTGTAAACACTTGACCCTGTCAGGTTCATACATATTAAAGCCGCTTTTGTGAAAATGCGTGCTTATGGGTGGACTTTAGGTGTGGTAAAGTAAAGTCATCAAGAATAGGTCTAACCCTATGTGCCCAATAGCCTTGAGTGAGAAAAATGGTCCTTCACTTAACTTTAATTATATAGCTACACTGATAAACTGGGTTTCCGGTATTAGTACCTGTTTTGATTATCGACCTTAGTTGCTTAGTTTATTCTCTTCTACCCTGGAGTGTAGAGGTTTGTCAGAGAGATCGTCAGACTTCTCTGTCAGCTGTTTCCAGATTCTTATTTTTATTTACTTAGTACATTCTCTTCTAACCTAGAGTGTAGAGGTTTGTCAGAGAGATCGTCAGACTTCTCTGTCAGCAGTTTCCAGATTCTTATTTTTATTTACTTAGTACATTCTCTTCTAACCTAGAGTGTAGAGGTTTGTCAGAGAGATCGTCAGACTTCTCTGTCAGCAGTTTCCAGATTCTTATTTTTATTTACTTAGTACATTCTCTTCTAAACTAGAGTGTAGAGGTTTGTCAGAGAGATCGTCAGACTTCTCTGTCAGCAGTTTCCAGATTCTTATTTTTATTTACTTAGTACATTCTCTTCTAACCTAGAGTGTAGAGGTTTGTCAGAGAGATCGTCAGACTTCTCTGTCAGCAGTTTCCAGATTCTTATTTTTATTTACTTAGTACATTCTCTTCTAAACTAGAGTGTAGAGGTTTGTCAGAGAGATCGTCAGACTTCTCTGTCAGCAGTTTCCAGATTCTTATTTTTATTTATTTAGTACATTCTCTTCTAACCTAGAGTGTAGAGGTTTGTCAGAGAGATCGTCAGACTTCTCTGTCAGCAGTTTCCAGATTCTTATTTTTATTTACTTAGTACATTCTCTTCTAACCTAGAGTGTAGAGGTTTGTCAGAGAGATCGTCAGACTTCTCTGTCAGCTGTTTTCTGATTCTCATTACTGAGATTTGTAATCCTACAGACGGCCATCCTGGAAGGGAAAGCAAACGTTTGGTTTAAAAAAAAAATACTAGGCCCATAATAATATCGCCGAAGACTAAGACACTAAACTACCCATGCAGAGTGGACAACAAGGAGAATCCATTACACTACTTTCAAAACAAAGGCAGATACATCCATTTAGCCAAAACTGTAGTTGTGTTCAACCAAGTACTGTATATTTAAGTATGTCTTTTACTACTCTAATGGCCAAATTCATCTTCCGTCCTTTTCAGGATGAAATTGTTCGTTATTTGAAGCCCTACTCTGGCTCTTGCCAGGGTCCGCAATATAGCCCGGCCATAAATATGGCCTAAAGGCTGAACGCGGTTTCTGGGACCTCTCCACGGTGATCCTCACCCACATGGTGGCACATTGTGTCATCGGGTGTTTATCGCTTGTGTGATGTCTTGGTGGGGTAGAAAGTCAGTCAGTCACTACTCTAATATAAGCAGGGAAAAACGTGGACAGGGTGGGTGTAGTCAATGAGCTATTAGGTAACGTGTCTCGGAAGCTAACCCGGCTTCGTGACCTAGTAGAGACACTTTTTCAGGCAAGCGTTTACATACTTGAGATCAAGTAAGGGGACATTATAACAGTGGCGAAGCATGATTAATTATTTCTCATACGTAAATGTTTTTGGGCAAAATTAAGCGCTAGCAGTCGCGATTGCTTTGGAGAGGGTATCACGTGATAGTTTCCTTCTCGTCGCTTCACAGTTGAGAGTTCACTGGCGCAATTACCATCGTACTATTAGTAACTGGTAGCTCTCACACCATTTTCACAGTTTCTGCATAGGTGGCGCAAGCATGCAGTGCACATTATGTTGGCTAAGTTAACACTGTTACAAGCTTTTCGTGCTGGGCGACAAGAAAATAGAGTGGCTTATTTGTAAAAATAGAAAACCGTAAAATACATTGTGAAATATATTATTTTCTTTCTTCATTCGAAAGTGTAGGCAGAAATTACAGCTGTTACATGCACATCTCCCCTTAATAAGTACTAGGCTACAAGGTAATAACGAGTCCATGATGTTAGTCCGATTACGTGCACTAGTAGTGAAACTTCTCCAAGAACGCTTATGACATTTCTTAGATAAATATAAGAGATTAAAAACAATTTTCATGAGCAAATCATGACCGGCTCCAGTTGATAGGCCGTGCTGCTGACGTCACCGTGTCAAGCCAGCAATGCCTTAACGCAGCGGTTCTCAAACTGCGTGCCGGGGCACCCTGGGGTGTAGTGAGCGTATGTCATGGGTGCCGCGGCAATAATCAAGAAAAGTCGGCTTAAAATTGTTAAATTATTAAAGAAGGTGTGCAGATACTTGAAAGTTGAAATAATTTAAGTCGTCTTCCGTCTTCACTGTTGAGAAAAGTGTATTTCTTGTTTGAGACCGCTGCGTTAACGCGTCGTTAGCCCGACTTGCTGACGCCAGCAAGCACGGCCCGTCAGCTTGAGCCGGCTGGAGCTGGAGCCGCAAATGCAGCAGAATTACCTCCGGGTGGCTACTGCATTGGACAGCTGACCAGTACAGGAATGCCCAATCTTTTGTGAGGCCGGCTATGATAATATAACAGAAAATGTATCCCAAAAATAAACTGCCACATCAATATCTTCATTACCTCCAAATATTATTTTTACATACGCATTATTTTTCTTTCTTCCCCAAAATCTCGTTAACAGTTTTCTTTGCGGAGATCGATGAACCCAACACGAAACTGCTTTCTGCTCATTAGTGGGCCCACTCAGATAATGATCTTCATCTACAGCGTCTGAACTGATCGTCTGCTGCAAATTTTCCTTGTAGGGAACCGCAGTCTAACCTCTCACGTGATGGTATGTGACCAATCAATACAGGGATTTGTTTCTTTCCGTTATAAGTTTCTTGTAAAGAAAAGGTGAAGGATAATTGTGTAGCGCCATTAGCGCATGGGCATGTGGTTGTTGGATCCATATGTCTGTATAGTCCAATCGGGGCTTGGCTAGTTAAAATGAGATAAACAATTAACATGTGACTGAAGCCAACTGACAGATTGATGATGTGGTCTGAATTCGTGTTTTTTTTTAACCCTTTTACACCATTTGCCCACAAAAACAGAGGCACTTGTTAGGTGCCCCACTTTACAGCCAGACAAGCCCAGGTAGGTAGGTAGGTAGGTAGGTAGGTAGGTAGGTAGGTAGGTATGTAGGTAGGTAGGTAGGTAGGTAGGTAGGTAGGTAGGTAGGTAGGTAGGTAGGTAGGTAGGTAGGTAGGTAGGTAGGTAGGTAGGTAGGTAGGTAGTTGTACCCCACCAGAACATCACACAAGCGATAAACAACCCGTGATACAAAGTACCACTATGCGGTTGAGAATCACCCCTGGAGAGGTCCCAAAAACCCCTTTCAGCCCTCCGGCCATATCTGTAGCTGTTCCATATTTATGGCCCCGCTATTTTCAGGGTTTGAGCCAAAAGTCAGGGTGGGGCTTCAAAAACAAAAACATTATTGCATCCTACGAGGGAAAATTGGTTAATTTCGATGTCACAAAATTAAATTTTTTAGCTGAAGCGGCATCTGTTTCTGCTGGTGGGTGGGGGGGGGGGGGGGGGGAGGGGGTTAGAAAACATATGTTGCTGAGCGAGGTTCCCACGATAAGTACCGGTGTGATTCTCATCCTTGGTATGTGAATGCTACAGACTGCAATCCTGGGAGAGAAATAACTGCCTACCCTACAATACCAGAACAGGTAAACATTGTGGGCGGCCCATCTGGGTTTCTCCTTGGGTCACCCATTGAAGAACACTAAACTACATCATGCCGGCAGTTTTTACTTCCCATGACATTTCTTGGTATTAATTTTAGGCTGGGTCGACCTTGGAGCCAAGATGAGTCAACAGCTTCCTCTTCTGTGCTTTAGCTCCCAGTGGAGCATACGCCCTCAACCAACTCAATTCGTGTCGTCCTGTCCTTTGCTATCACAAACAGCTCACCCCATATGCTCCATGTCTTTTGAACTTTACTTTCCAGCTCCCTTTACCATGTCTATTTTGGTCCGTCTTTTTGTTTAATCCCGTGTGGCTTCCAGTGTTAAGACCTTCTAGTTATACTGTATTCAGTTTTCTCAACGTGTGTCCCATCCAAATTCAGCGTATTTTCTTTTGTCTTTTTTTTTTTTTCCACTTTAATTTGTTAAATCGTTCTTACAACTCCGGATTAGGTATTCTGATTTTTTTTTTTTTTTTTTCATTTATATCGTTTTATTCCTTCTGTTCTGTGCAGAGATCAGTTAAGGAATATTAGTAGTTTGTTAGCCCCTTTTTACGCCAAATGCGAATCTAGAATATAATTTCAGACTCATATTTATTAGAAAATAAAGGACACTCTGTGGGTGATTTTGTTAACATCAGCCGACCGCCTATACTTTCCATGATATTATCGGATATCTATTTGTAAGCTTGTCACTGTTAGTGTCACTAGAAACCCACCTATCCCAAACACCTGCCACTTTTAGTGTCACTCGTCTCCCACCGAACCCAGACACCCATATTTTTAGTGTCACTAGTCATTCACCTAAACTAGACACTCACTTTTAGTGTATCTCGTCACCCACCTAACCGAGACACCTGCCACTTTTAGTGTCACTAGTCATTCACCCAAACTAGACATTTACATTTAGTGTCTCTCGTCACCCACCTAACCAAGACACCTGCTACTTTTAATGTCACTAGCCATTCACCTAAACTAGACACTCACTGTTAGTGTCACTAGTCATTCACCTAAACTAGACATTTACATTTAGTGTCTCTCGTCACCCACCTAACCGAGACACCTGCTACTTTTAATGTCACTAGCCATTCACCTAAACTAGACACTCACTGTTAGTGTCACTAGTCATTCACCTAAACTAGACATTTACATTTAGTGTCTCTCGACACCCACCTAACCGAGACACCTGCTACTTTTAATGTCACTAGCCATTCACCTAAACTAGACACTCACTGTTAGTGTCACTAGTCATTCACCTAAATTAGACATTTACATTTAGTGTCTCTCGTCACCCACCTAACCGAGACACCTGCCACTTTTAATGTCACTAGCTATTCACCTAAACCAGACACTCACTTTTAGTATCACCCGTCACCCACCTAACCGAGACACCTGCCACTTTTAAAGTCACTAACCATTCACATGAACCAGACACTCAATTTTAGTGTCACTCGTCACCCACCTAACCCAGATACCTGCCATTTTTAATGTCATTCGTTACCCACTTAAAGCAGACACTGTCACTTTTAAGCTCTAGTTTTATACGTTTCAACCCTAAACTAGACACCTATCACTTTTAATGACATTCTTCCAACATTAAACCAGCCGCTGCAATCCTAATGTCACTATGTCTACACTTAAACTACCGACTCCTGTCACAATTACTGTCACACTCCCACACCAAAGGACAGAAACCCACCACGCTGAGTGTCACACGTCCCACATCTATGCTACCGACACCTGTCACAGTTACTGTCACAATCCCACACAAAACACAGACACATATCACACTGAGTGTCACACGTCCCACACCTGAACCAGACATTCCCACTGTTAGTTTCATATGTCACAAACTAAAACCAAGTGATTCTCATCTAAACCAGACGTCTGTCACATCTAGTGTCACACGTCACATGCCTAAACCAGAGACACTGTCTTCGTTTAGTGTCACACATTTCGCACTTAAATAACATACATATGCCACTTTTAGTATCACAGTCAGAGAGAGAGAGAGAGAGAGAGAGAGAGAGAGAGAGAGAGAGAGAGAGAGAGAGAGAAAGAGAGAGAGAGAGTTACATGACAGGGAGAGTTGCATAACATACAAAGTTACAGACTCACTCAGAGAGTTACATGACATAGACAGATACATTTTCTGCAAAGCCACAGAAAGAGAGAGTTAAGGGCAGAGAGAGGTGCATACCAGAGAAACAGAGAGAGAGAGAGAGAGAGAGAGAGAGAGAGAGAGAGAGAGAGAATTTCATGACAGAGAAAGAGAGAGTTACACTGAAGAGAGAGAGAGAGAGAGAGAGAGAGAGAAAGAAAGAGTTAAATTACAGAGTGAGAGAGAGAGTAACAGGACACAGATTTACACGATAGAGAGAGAGAGTTACAGGACAGAGAGAGATACATGAGAGCGAGAGAGAAATAGAGTTACAGAACAGCGGGAGAGAGATTAACAGGACAGCGAGAGAGAGCTACACGACACAGTTACATTACACAGAGAAAGAGATAAAGACAGCGTTGGAAAGAAAGTTCCATAACAGACAGAGAGAAAGTTACATAACATACAGAGAGAGAGACTTGTACAACGTGCAGACAGAGAGAGAGTTACATAACAGACAAAAAGGTACATAACAAACGGAGAAAGAGTTACAAAACAGACACACAGAGAGTTACAAAATATACACAGAGAGTTACAAAACAGACACACAGAGTTACACGACAGATAGAGAGAGAGTTACATAACAGACAGAGAGAAATTTACAGAACAGAGAGACAGTGTTACATAACAGAGAGTGTTTGAGAGAGAGAGAGAGAGAGAGAGAGAGAGAGAGAGAGAGAGAGAGAGAGGGCCAGAGCAAGAGATAGAGAGAGAAAGTAAAAGGACAAAGGAAAGTGAGAAAAGAAACAGCATGGCCATAAGATAGAGAAAGTGAGTAAGGCAGATAGAGGCAAAGAAAGAGGTATGAGCGGCAGAGAAATTGAGAGAATGACACATATAGGCAGACATGCTTTCAGACAGACAGACAGACAGACAGAGAGAGAGAGAGAGAGAGAGAGAGAGAGAGAGAGAGAGAGACACACACACAGAGAGATTTATTAGAGAAATAGCAAGGGAGGGACAGCACGAGAAAGAAAGAAAGAAATGAAAAGAAAGAAAAAGAAAGAAAGAAAGAAAGAAAGAAAAGAAAGAAAGGAAAGAAAGAAAAGAAAGAAAGAAAGAAAGAAAAGAAAGAAAGAAAGAAAAGAAAGAGAAAGAAACGAAAGAAAGAAAGAAAGAAAAGAAAAGAAAATAAAGGGATAAAAGGACGAAAAGAAAAGAAAAAGAAAAGAAAAGAAAGAAAGAAAAGAAAGAAAGAAAAGAAAGAAAGAAGAAAGAAAAGAAAGAGAAAGAAAGGAAAAAAAAAAAACGAAAGAAAGAAAGAAAGAAAGAAAGAAAGAAAGAAAGAAAGAAAGAAAGAAAGAAAAAGAAAGAAAGAAAGAAAAGAAAAGAAAGAAAAGAAAGAAAGAAAAGAAAGAAAGAAAGAAAGAAAGAAAGAAAGAAAAGAAAAAGAAAGAAGAAAGAAAGAAAGAAAGAAAACAGAGAGAAAGAAAGAAAGAAAGAAAGAAAGAAAGAAAGAAGAAAGAAAGAAAGAGAAAGAAAGAAAGAAGAAAGAAAGAAAGAAAGAAAAGAAAAAGGAAAAAGAAAAGAAAAGAAAGAAAAGAAAGAAAGAAAGAAAGAAAGAAAGAAAGAAAGAAAGAAAGAAAGAAAGAAAGAAAGAAAGAAAGAAAGAAAGAAAGAAAGAAAGAAAGAAAGAAAGAGAGAGAGATTGAGAAGTCTCAGAGAGAATCTAAGCTCAGATTTCTCAAAGGAAAGAGAAAGCTCCAGATAAATAAAAACACGACTAAACAACACTGACGGACCGGCCATGTATATTAAAGGCAAGTCTGGACTTATTAACCCGGCACAGTCGAGAGAAATCAAATCCCAGACTTGAGGTCGTTGCAGAATATACAACTATTTATATCGACTGCAATTGATCTGGTGTCTTTTCGTAAGAGTTATGGAGAGTTAAATATAAAATATCTCACCTGATACTGATTTGAAGCTAAGACCTTCTGGTCGATAGCCGCGAATCTGGCAGATGCGCCACCGAGGCGCCTACATTTGATAATCTGAATCAACAGGTAACGGAATCGGCAGAGAAGGAGGATTATTGTGGCCAGGAAAGAATGAGGTACATGGGTGTGGCCAGCGGGTGTGGTCAGCTCGCTGCACTCGGGGAAAGGACAGGATGCACATATAGCCAGAATGTGACCGGTACCTCAGTCTGAAACTCTGCACAGGCTGCTAAAGATGAGGACGGAGCAGGCATGGGAATGCCCCGAGGGTTGTGATGTCAATTCTTGACTTAACTCAACTCAACTCTTACGTTTTAATTTTTCAGTTGTTTTATTTCTCTGTGTTGTCCCATCTACCGTCTTGGTCCATTTTCTAACTATGGTTCCATATCTAATCATTGGCACATTTTCCACCATGGCCTCATTTCCCACTATGGTCCATTTTCTCATCGTGTTCACATTTCAAACTATGGTCACATTTGCCATCATTGTCTATTTCTACACCAAGGTCTCATTTCCCACCATTGTCGATTTTTTCATCATGGTCTCATTCTTCATCAGTCCCATTTCCCATACTTTCACGATGTCACTCATGGCCTCATTTCCCATCAAGGCCACATTTCCCGTCAATATCCTTTCCCACAGTGGCCCCTTTTTTCTTAGGGTCTCATGTCCTATCATGGTTCCATTGCCCCATTTCTCGTCGTAGGATTGTTGCAGTGTCCAGATTTGACAGTTTAGCTATCTAATAAGAATCAGTTCACTTGACGTGGGGCTGTGCACGTCAGCAACTTTTATGTTTAAATTCCAAATTTTAGTTGCAAGAGGCGCTAAAACACAAAACAAGCAGCTTCCACGTTGACAACTAACATAGCATCGGACCGGCTAAGCATTTTTACGGCATTCAGAAACAGGCTTTTATTTTTTTCAGCAAGAACCTAAAGTTTTCTCGCAAAACTTTCAGCTGTTCTTTCTCCTTCGAGAGAGATTTATTTTAATCTTAAAACGGGGGAAATTTTCCGAAAAGCTTCAATAGAAAAATATAATTGCATGAAAAATGATAGAAAATATTTTGTGAAATGTGCTGAAGTGTTTTCGCTAGCATTTGCAGAACACGATCTAGAAAATACGATACACATAAAAAATAAAAGCAAATTTTTTCTTAAACGGATTGTAAAAAAATGGATTGAAAGTGTTGCTTGTTGGGTTTTTAAATAATTTAACAGAATTCGTTTCTTAAGTTGACTAAATTGTTTTCTCTCAGACTAAATGGTTAAAATAGGCAGATAACAACAACATGATGAACTGGGCAGGGGTTGGCAGTCACCTTCTGTCGTCGAGGGATGGAAGAGTTTGAATGCAGTCCAACAGTGATGTGCAAAATGGATGTAACTAATCATGCCCTTGTTATTTTTTTTTAATTATTATTATTATCCTGAGGAGCTACTGGCCGAGAGGTTAAAAACGATAAAGGCTTATTCGGGGTGGGAACGGGGGGAGGGGGGGGGGTGGGGGTCTGTGTGATCTAGAGACATGGTGTCTGCCTTGAGTTCTAGAGGTGCCGGGTTCAATCCACGGTAAGAGCTGGGATTTTTTCACCTGTACTTGGACTTCTGGTAATTCCCCTGGTCTCTCGGTAGTCAGATCGGACGCCCGTGTGGATTGTTGCGCATCTAAAACAAATCCCTTGGCAGTTGGAAATTGAAAAAAGTAGCCTAACAGCCCTGCTGGGCCTAAATTTTGAGTTTAAAATATATCCAAAGTATTTCAGGATCCTCGGTGGCGTTACGGAGCCTGTGCACTGTGCTGAGCTTCTTCGGACTGAGCCTTGAGTTAGAAGAAAAACGGAGCTCTTATGGGTTACTATCCGTGTGCCATGATGTTGATCTGTTGTTCAAAGTTCAAATTTCAAAAGTAAAAATGACAGGATTTGAGACGAGATGTTTAAGAAAGGCCGTTGATGAAAAACCAGAACAGAGAGAGTCGCCAAAGAAGAACTAAGAACAATGGAAGTCACAGTAACCGATAAATGATTTCACAGAACATCAAGGAATGAAATGGTTTGGTCATCTGGTCAGCATGGAACAAAATGATCCTGCAGTTGGAGTGTACTATATGAGACCAGCAGGCTACAGGACAGGAGGCCGACAAAGAAAGAGATGGGTGGATGGAATAAAATGACCCAGCAGTTGGAGTGTACTATATGAGACCAGCAGGCTACAGGACAGGAGGCCGACAAAGAAAGAGATGGGTGGATGGAATAAAATGACCCAGCAGTTGGAGTGTACTATATGAGACCAGCAGGCTACAGGACAGGAGGCCGACAAAGAAAGAGATGGGTGGATGGAATAAAATGACCCAGCAGTTGGAGTGTACTATATGAGACCAGCAGGCTACAAGGCAGGAGGCCGACAAAGAAAGAGGTGGGTGGATGGAATAAAAGAAACACTTCAGAAATGCAATATTACATTAATAGAAGCTACACAACTAGCAAAAAACGTGATCTATATCTAACTCCTCTCTGCGACGCTTCACAACCTAAGCATTAAGGAAGAAGACGAAAAAAAGAAAAAAAAGAAGAAGAAGAAAAAGAAGAAAAAGAAGAAAAAGAAGAAAGAAAGAAAGAAAGCAGGACAGAAAGAAAGAAAGAAAGAAAGAAAGAAAAGAAAGAAAGAAAGAAAGAAAAGAAAGAAAGAAAGAAAGAAAGAAAGAAAGAAAGAAAGAAAGAAAGAAAGAGAAAGAAAGAAAGAAAGAAAAGAAAGAAAAGAAAGAAAGAAAGAAAGAAAGAAAGAAAGAAAGAAAGAAAGAAAGAAAGAAAAGAAAGAAAAGAAAGAAAGAAAGAAAGAAAGAAAGAAAGAAAGAAAGAAAGAAAGAAAGAAAGAAAGAAAGAAAGAAAGAAAGAAAGAAAGAAAGAAAGAAAGAAAGAAAGAAAGAAAGAAAGCAGGACAGAAAGCAGGACAGAAAGCAGGACAGACAGACAGACAGACAGACAGACAGACAGACAGACAGACAGACAGACAGACAGACAGACAGACAGACAGACAGACAGACAGACAGACAGACAGACAGACAGACAGACAGACAGACAGACAGACAGACAGACAGAGAGTACATGCACTATACTGTAACTTACTCAGCGCATCGTTGAAAGCCATTCCAGGTACAAAACATTGTAGGCATCCTTTAGTTTGGCGATGTTTTACTTAGTTGCTAGCTAGAAAGGAGGTGGTGGTGGGGGGGGGGGAACTGAGAGTGACTGAGTGAGAGATAGAGAGAGAGGGGGAGAACTAGAGAGAGAGAGAGAGAGAGAGAGAGAGAGAGAGAGAGAGAGAGAGAGAGAGAGAGAGAGAGAGAGAGAACGATCTTTTTTTTTTCAAAAGGTAACAAATTCGGCACGCACTCCCTTCTTACATTCGGCCCTTCCAGAAACCCATCTTTTACAGAGAAATTGTATTTTATCGATAAAACATGTTGTGTTTATACATCAGCATTCTTAAAGTAAATATCAAAGTGGAAAGACATAGATAATAAATGCATGCACACACGCCCATTCACTAACTTACACACACACGTACATACTACACAACCACTCTTACGGATAATACACTCTCATATATACCCATACATACACTCTCACTCACGGATACATACACAGATACATACATAGATACATATATATCATACCCACACATTCATACGCAAGCATGCAAATTCACGCTCATGCATAAAAATACGGTCATACATAAACAATCATTTACATTCAAACATACACAGGTACACATGATCTTGCATCATCATATTTACGCTCTCCCACATACTCATACATAGAAACACTCATACATACATAAACATATATACTTGCCCTTTCATTCATACACAGAGAGAGAAAGAGAGAGAGTGAACGAGAAATACATAGAGAGAAAGAGAGAGAGAAAGTAAGAGAGAGAAAGAAAGAGAGGAAGAGAAAGAAAGAGAGAGAGAAAGAGAGAGAGAGAGAGAGAAAGACAGAAAGAGATAGAGAGAAAGAAAAAGAGAGAAAGAAAAGAGAGAAAGAGAGGGAAAGAGAAAGAGAAAGACAGAGAAAAAAAGAGAGATATAAAGAGGGAAAAAGACAGAGAGAAAGAGCGAGAGAGACAGAGAGAGACTTGCGCCCTGTAGTGATCCAGTCAACCAGTCTGTAGATGACTGAGAGAATTCCAAGTTATCAAACCAAATGGAATGTTACTTCCACATAACGGCTTTCATCCCTGATGGCATCCCGTGTACTGTGCACTTCTCTGCCATCGCTACTCCCCGAAACTCCAGCCACACATTAAGAGCTGGCATTCCTTGCTTGAACATGGTCTCTAGTTAGTTACTTACTTGGCTTGCTGTTTTTCTTTTCTTGTAGCAGCCATTATATTTGTACTATTGTTAATATGGAAGGTTTTGTCGTGGCATTTGTGCTAGTTATTGTTGCAATATTCTCTTCTTATTCTTTTCTCTTTTCATGAAATGTCTTGCTACGTCATTAAGAGATCTTTGGAACGGGCCGGTCTGTTCGCTTCGTATAAAGTACTTTTCAGTGTCTCTGATATTTATGCGGTCCATATTCTGCGTGGTCGACCTCTGGTTCTGCTAACGTTACATCTGTGTTGCATTGCTCTATGTGGTGCCCTGTCTGATGCCAATTTTGTTACATGGCCGAACTGTTTGATTTGTTGTCTACCAATAAGGATAAGTGTTCGTTCTGTGCGGACTCTCCTCCTGATAACATCTTTCCTTAGTTGATCAATCCTTGCTACAGATAGCATGGTACGTAAATATTTCATATCTATCCTGACTATTTTCCTTCTGTCTTTTGAAAACATTGTTTCGGTTTGCCATTGATAGCACAGCGTTGGTTGGAATATTGTGTTGAAAAGTGTTGCCCCCCCTCTCTCTCTCTCTCTCTCTCTCTCTCTCTCACACACACACACACACACACACACACACACACACACACACATTAACAGAAGATTAAAAACAGTAGTATTCAATTTCAAATTATATATAATTACTAGCTTTACCCGGCCACGCGTTGCTGTGGCATAGTTTGGCTAAATGGAAAAGAAAGAAAATAGAAATCGCACGTGTCTCATATGGTTACTGTCGCAATCATAGTCTGCGCAGATATAGAGCTAGTCTTCGATGCACCCCTCCCCCCCCCCCCAAATTCACCTAATACTCTCTCCCTCATCGAAGGTTCTTGGAAAATAAAGACAATAGAAATCGCATGTTTCTAATATAGTTACTGTCGCAATCATTGTCTGCACAGATATAGAGAAAGTCTGGTTTGCCGACTTTAGAACACGCAACATATATTTGTGTCTTTATATTAGTGTTCGTTTAAATGGTATTATTAGGACAGTAAAAAAATGGTTATTTGGTTATCACATGCTAAAGCTGTTTGTATTTTTTTTTTAAGAGACGAAAGTAAAGCTTACTACTGTACTTGTAAATAACCAAGTAAGTCGTGCAAAAAACAAATGAGAATAACGGAGGTAGCGTTAGTAAAATATAAACAAATTAAAAAATGAAAACTTTAAAATCATATGTTAAGCTCTTTAAGTTAACAGTTTCAGTCATCACCCCGTCCCCTCCCCCATCCACCGACTACTGCTCTCTCCCTCTTCGAAAGATTTTAGTGTCATCACCTGACGATATTGTTTTTGCAACTAACCTTTATATCCCTGTCCACCCGGGCTAAAATAGGGCGCAGAAATTGTAATGAGTAGTAAATGCGACTAGAGTAATATTTACCACATCATCCTTCGAGTACCAGTACAACTACTACTACCACCACCACCACAATAACTAAAATAATGTCACTGCTTTCTGTTTTACCATTGGAGTACACAGGAAGTCGTGAGCCAGAAGATTTGACGCCGCATGGCTAGTGCTATCGCCACAGACTCGTAAGGTTAGGATGTGTAATTTCGCTCCCCGACTGAAAAACGCTATCACCTTACCGGCGGTCTCCGACATAAGAGCACTACGGTGTAGCCGCCGAACCACAATCACTACCACTGCTACTTTGAGTGGGTAAGGCAGTTACTGTGACTTAAAGCTCTCTCAGTTAACAGCTTATGTTACACACCCCGCCCCCCCCCCCCCCCTCAAACCCCAATTCACCGACTAATCTTTTCCTCATCTAAGTAGTTGGAAGAAAAAAAAAAACAGGTGAAAAGTAACGAAAACAGGAAAAATCCACCATAATTACCAAATGAATGCTGTGGTAAACAACACAATTCAAACGCAATGTCAATAATTAAATCAAAATGACAATAAATGGAAATCTATAAAATTCGACGATTTAATTATCAACTGGTTTACCAACGTCCCTGTACTTTTTTTTTTTTTTTAAGTATTTAGGGCCGCATGGCTAGTGCTGTCGCCCCCACAGTGCAGGTGAGGATTTTTATTTTGTCTCCCCCCCCCCTCCCTCCTCCTCCTCCCCCCCCCCCCCCCTGGTTAAAAAAATTAATTCCGTACTTCCGCACGTGAGCCCAGTGTTCTAAGTATTCAGCCAACCGACAACTACACGGCGCAAGAAAAAGGTAATAAAACTATTCGAGATGTGTGTCCCGACTGCTGTGTTTGTTTCACACACTGATTCTAACAGAACTCAAACCCGCGGGCAACTGTTTTCTCATTAACAGATATCCCAGATATAAACTTCAAGTATTATTGAAACGGCACAACAGTAGAAATCGAACGCGTCTAACACGGTTAATGTCGCAAACATTGTCTGCGCAGACTTAGTCTTTGATGAGCCTCTCGCCCCCCACCCCCCCCCCTTCTTTCAAATCCACCGACTACTCTCTAACTCATCGAAGGTTGTTTGAAAGGAAAAAAAATATAGAAATCGTGTCTATTATGGTTAATGGCGCAATAATTGCCTGCGCAGATACATAGATAGTCTGATTTGCTGTACCATGCCAGCGAATGCACATGCACATTCACGAACGTGGCTTTATTCAATTGTCACTAAAAAAAAAATATTTTTGTAACAAATGTCGCCATCTATTTCAAACCAAGACAGGTAGAATTCCTGTATCAAAAGAAACATATTCTGAAAATTTCAGCTAAATCGGTTTAGTAGTTTCTGAGTCTATAGGTAACAAACATATATATATACAGAGAGACATGTTAAGGGAAGCCGCGACAGTGTAGTGGCTAGATTCAAAGGTATTATGGTAAAGTCAGTGATGGTGCATGTAGGGGCGATAATCGTCACTTAAACTTTATATGGCCGAAGAAAATATATGGCATTATATTACCATGTATTGTTACTATTTACTAGTTATTACAAAAGCGCTACTTATTTTACATCCCAAACCTTGCGAAAAGAAGGAAAAGAAGAAGGACAACGAGAAGTAATGAAGTAGAAGCAGGAAGAGGGAACAAAAAAATAAAAAGGCAAATTTTTGTATGTGTCTTTTTTGTCTACTTGCCATGATGTCTGTAAAGATCCTGTTTGTTTGATCCGTCTCTATTCATCTCACTCTTTACATCTTCTGATAACAGCCCCTGTTAAAAGCCTTCTAAGGTCGCGGAACGCTTTATTACATGTTGCTATCCTAGATCTAATTTTCGCTCACAGAGAACATCCTCTGTAATTCTTAATTCCTCCTCTTCCAACCTCCTTTGATGAGCGTGTGGTAATTAGTTGTGCTCTCTTCGCCGCTTCCAATGTCAGTTTGTCTGTCTTAGTAGGTATTTTTGTAGGTTTTATTTGTTTCATCTAAGACCCGCTGTGATGGCTAGGCACTCGCTTGCGAATCAGAAGGTCGTGGGTTCAAGTCCTCATTGAGCAGGAATTATTTTGTTTAAATTGACATTGGTTCCCAGGTAAATATTGCCTTTAAAGGGTACCAGGTAAAGTCATGGGAAGTAAATAAATTTATATATATATATTTATCCATATACATTTTCACAAGCTTTTACACACATACACACTCACACACACGCACACACTCACTCTCAGACACACTGTCTTACACACATATCCCGTCACCTTTAGATGCGCATCTCTTCGCCCTTTCTCTATCTATCTATCTAATCTAATCTATCTATCTATCTATCTATCTATCTATCTATCTATCTATCTATCTATCTATCTATCTATCTATCTATCTATCTATCTATCTATCTATCTATCTATCTATCTATCTATCTATCTATCTATCTATCTATCTATCTATCTATCTATCTATCTGTCTATCTGTCTATCTTTCTATCTGTCTGTCTGTCTGTCTGTCTGTCTGTCTGTCTGTCTGTCTGTCTGTCTGTCTGTCTGTCTGTCTGTCTGTCTGTCTGGGCTCACCCAAGGAATCGTCACGTCTTGCACATAACTGCTTAACCTCACAACCGTATTAGGCTTCCCGCTCGTCACGGGCTGCACCCTCCGAAGATCAGCGGGGAGCAGCCCGTGGGTTCTGGACTTTTGTGACCACACGAATAGGTACAATCTTTTTCATCACACGATTGTCATCTTTAGCCTGCTGTTAGCACGACAGAATGGAGAATCCTGTGTCAGGCATGTCTTTATCTGTTTGGTCCCAACACTCGGGCGAGTGGGATCTCGGAATGTGGACATTTAGACCTTTTCCCAGTCAATACGATTTATGATATTCGGATTTTGAGCTTGCTCGTGTGTTGTAGGATCTATTTTTGTCAGACATTTGGGCTTAACCAGCCGATGGATAGTTGCTGTCTTGGTGTACCTCAGCGCGTTGGCGACGACACTGAGGGTTGACAGAGGATGTACATGGGTAGAATCTTGCTGCGAGATGCCACCCACAGGAGATGTTACTCGTCTGTGCTGCGGGTAAATCTCTAGTTGAGTCCCAGCAACACAATGTTCTCTTCACCCCACAAACTTGTAACCGAAGGTTGTCATTTTTTTTTTTTTTTGGGTACGTTTGGCATGTTCCTAATGAGTTTTGATAAGCTTTTTCACCCATGCGTTTGGGGGCGGGCTGATGAGAGCCACAAGGACACTACACCTCTGGAGCCTAAAACTCCGAGATCCCCTGACAGCTCTATTAATGCTTATTTGAGACATTATCCGTGGTGCACGACGAGGACGTGCTGCAAGAGTCTTGCGTGAGGTTTAGTAAAACCAGAACAGTGCAGGACTGGCGCCCGAATAACGTACTGAGTAACTCCTTATACACATCACGTTGGGCTTAACTTTACCTCACGCCTGTGACAGAAATCACCGCGCCACATTAAATGGTATGATAGAATCACTAATGTGGAGCTTTGGGGGAGAACTAAGCAAGCAAGCTCCGGTGGACCAAGAGGTGAAGAAAAGACGCTGGCTTTGGATAGGACACACACTGAGAAAGACAGAGAAAAATATAACTAGAATGTCTTTGCACTGAAACCCCCAGTGGCATAGGAATGAAGGAAGACAAAAAAAAAAAAAACACATGGAGAAGGGAGCTGGAGAATTAAGTTAAAAAGATGGGGAGGACAATGGGAGAGCTGCGAGCGATAGCAAAATATAGAACGACTTGGCGTGAGTTGTTTGAGGGCTCATACTCCATTGGGGGGGGGGGGGGGGGCTAGAAAGGCAGAAGAAGAGGTAGGTGCCATTTCTACAGTGAATGTATGCTGGATCTCTAATAAGCTCTGCCTCTGGTCCTGGTTAAACAATCTTTCAAACTGTTAGCCCCGTATTAATATTTATAATATATTAATTGACCTAGTCAATAAATGTTCAAAGAAGTCAGATATATCAGCCTTAAAACGCAAATATCACAGCCATGCTGTAAAAAGATACAGTGTAGTTACGTCACTCGGACGAGCGACAAAAAAAAGAACACAAATTTAGAATTTTCTTGAAACTGCTACGGGTAGGAAAGGCAACAAGGAAGGGACCTTTTCATCCTACCCTGTATTTATTACCCTAGAATATGTGATCACCGAACACTTCTGGCTGTAATTGCCGTGGGAATACAGATGTATCGGGGTGACTACTTTCAAGACGTGTGTGAGTATGTCTTGAAGAGACTTCTTCTACTTATTCTTCTCCTTAAAGTCCTCGCCGTGTGGCTATGGTAGTCATGTCTATCCACACCCTTCTGTCTCTTGTACTTTCAATTAACTCTAACACAGATGATCCTCCATGCCATGACGTCAAACTGTCCAACATCTTTTCTGTCGATCTCCCTGTCTTCCAGGACATGACGTCAAACTGTCTAACATCTTTTCTATCGATGTGCCTGTCTTTCAGGACATGATGTCAAACTGTCCAACATCTTTTCTCTCGATCTCCCTGTCTTCCAGGACATGATGACAAACTGTCCAACATCTTTTTTGTCGATCTCCTTGTCTTCCAGTGCATGATGTCAAACTGTCCAACATCTTTT
>CAJHNH020004257.1:97500-100000 GCA_905116865.2 Candidula unifasciata | reverse complement strand
CGACCATCAGACAACCCCTTTAACTTTGCACATTTCTGTAATCCACACCTAGTGATCCACCACCCTTCAGTTGCACCCAAATCCCCATCTCAAGCTGGATGTTAAATTACTACCAGCAGAAATCACTTCAGACGTCGACACAATTCGGCGCCAAAGTCAGGGTCAACTTTCTTTTGAGATGGACGGCCATTGAGGGGCTAGAGCCATAAGGGAACCAGCCACTTGCCTGACAACCACTGCACACACAACCACACTGTCAGACAATTAATGCGGGTGCTACTGCACGTGCAGATAAATGTATACAAGTTTACGGTATGCCTTCCTACCAAAACCGCCGTGTGAATCTGTCACAGAGAGTGATATTACATTTGACAGGGGAACCAGCCGCGAGAGGTCGCTGGGTTTATGTGTGGTGCGTAGTAAAGTCTATGGGGAGGTAAGTCGGGGTGCCGCGCCGACAAAAATAAAAGACATTAGGAGAGCGCGCTCAGAAATAAAGGGGGTTGTATTAGGCTGCTTACACATTTGCTGGTGGGAGTGTAATAAGGGACCTGAGCTTTGTTTAAATACATAATATATAAATATATTAATACATACAGAGATACACGTGTTAGTATTTTTCTATCCTTCCAGACGATAGTGATATATTGTGCTAGAGGAACGCATTGAAATTACAGTTAATCTCAAATGCGTGTGTGACACATTTAGTAAAACCTATTCAAGCATTTCACCCTGCGACCCGACAAGGAATGAATGGGAAAGGAAGTCACTCTCTTTTTTGCGGCGAAAAGCGTTACTTGCACCGTAAAACCATATAAACACACACACGCACGCCTACACGCACACACACATGCACACACACAGATACACACACACACACACACACACACACATATATATATATATAGTATATATATATATATATATATATATATATATATATATATATATATATATTAAGATACTATATTTGAAACAAGTTTAATTTTTTTTTATGTTTTATGGTTTCACGAGAAAATTTTACGTTTAGTAGTTTGCCATTGATTTCTAACGGGCCGACTCTCTATACCTTTGACGAAATCGTCGCAAAGCAATTTTACTGGTCAGTCCCCTGTACACGGGGATGAGATGAGATGAGGTGTGTGGTGGCCTTCCTCTTGCTGCCTTTTCATTCATCTTACCAGTTGTTACCACCTTAGCGAGTCTATTCATTCTCATAACATGTATACACAGACACACTGACGCACATACATAGACACTCGCACACACACACAGAAACACACACACAAACCCACATAAACACACATAAAGGCACCCATACAAATGCACACAGTCACTCAAACACTCACACACACACACACGAACACGCACACACGCACACACACATACACTTGCACGTACACACAGTAAGGCATACATAAACACACAGAGACGCACACAAACACACACACAAACGCACATACACACACGTGCGCGCGCAAAACGCCACCAACTGTCTCCGTTCAACTGGTGTAATAAGTTTACGACTTTCATCCGTCTTAATAGAAGCTGTTTGGAATGTATTTTGTATGACTTCAAAGACATGGAACATAAATAACTGTTTACCATCTCTTATCACATTTCAATAAAAAGAGTGCAGTCAAAAAATGCATTGCTCAAAGCTTCCCAGAAAAGCCACCATTCTTTCCCACGTTTCTCTTTCCACACAGAAAAGCCACCCGTGGTTTTTCTGTATTGTTCCATGTAACCTAATTAGTCTATCAAGATAGCATTGTTTTTAATTTACGTGTTCTGAGGAACTGATGTTAACAAAGCTTTTGTAACGTCCCTTAATCTAATCGTGGTTTCGTTTATGTGGTACAATTTTATCGTCGTTCAGCTGGGACTAGGTGCATGCGTAGAGCAGATTTAAGACATAAAAATATGTTCTATACAAAACATGTGTTCTATACAAACATATGTTCTATACAAACATATGTTCTATACAAACATATGTTCTATACAAACATATGTTCTATACAAACCATGTCGCAGAAGAGCCGCCAGAGAAAAAAGGAAAGTAAAGAACTCTTTTCCACGCCTAGACTTAAATTTTAGTCCAAATCGGTACTCGGTGGGTGATGTGGTCACCATCGCCTCGGTCCACTTTACTTCCCATGACTTTTCCTGCTACCCATTTAAGGCAGGGTCGACCTAGAAGCCAGGGTCATTTCTGAAACTAGTCCGGTTAAATGGTAAATTACTTAACGTAAATTTGCCTAGGAGAACAACAACTGCCAACAAAAGCTGAGATTGGTTATGCAACGTACTATAAAGGACACAGAACTGGCTTAACATTCCCCCGTGCCTTTCTTAACATTCTTTTCAACACATATATATCCATAGTTGCTTTATTACTTGCAGCCCAGTCCTGGCATTCAACCCGAACGACAGCTTTGTGAGGAAAGTGAAATAGAAGATAAAGGCCAACTAAAGGAGAAGACGGTGTGTAAAAGAAGCC
>CAJHNH020004257.1:87500-92500 GCA_905116865.2 Candidula unifasciata | reverse complement strand
GAGTCGACTAATTGGGATCTTCCTTCGAAGAAGGAGTAAATCTGCCTGAGAGGCAAGGAACCAAATGACTGCATGAAAATGAGTCAGACCTGTGAAACCGATATACACGCAACACTCAGATTTTGGAACAGGACTTGAGTAAAGAAGTGGACGAACAACCAGAACTTTCCACCGGAGTTTACAGCCGGTGAACGCGAAGAAGAAGAAGAAATGTTGCAAAGTCATTTCTTTTTCCATGTTTTTGTTATTTGATAGAGACTTTACTGTCTAAACTTTCATTTTGTCTCAATGTTTTTCAAGCCGTTGTCTGCTGTTGACTGCACGATCATCTCCTTTCAACCTTTGATTGTCAGATGCTACGTACTACATGGCTGCCTGCCTAAGACCTATCCAGTTATTCAAGTTGTGTATCCAGATCTTTATTTGTCTACCGCTTCTCTTCTTTCCGTCTACTGTTAAGTTAAAGTTAGGGACCCTTTGTCATGCCTTCAGGAGTATAGAGCTAGACCTACATTATTATATACCAATCGGTATTGGTGGGTGATATGGTCAGCAACACGCTGGCCGCCTTTTCTTCCCATGACTGCACCTGGTACCCACTCAGGACTACGTCGACCTGGTCATTTTTGAAAAAAGTCCGGGCTTCGTAAGGAACCGAACCCACAACTTTCTAATTCCCAAGCGGGCGTCTATCCACAACGTCACGGTGACTCCCCTCCATCTACTGAGACCTGTATTTTCGTTTTTGAGAGGCCGTTAGATCTTATTGGATGTCTGTTTAATTGTGTGGGTTTTTGTCTCTCCATTGTAGTTAAATAAGGTTCATAGTTAAGAAATTTATTTAGTGACTTTTTTTTTTTTATGCATTCCGAATCTTTGAGGTTCATTACTGCTGATATCACCCACCTCCATTCATCTCTCTGGTTGGCCCTCTCTTTTCTGTTGTAACACCAAGTGTTTGCAGGTCTGTTTGGATACAATCTCTCCATCGTCTTCTTGGTCTGACTTGTGGTCTACGACCATTCAGCTGCCTGGTGTACGCATGTTTTACCTGTCTCTTTCAACTGTCATTTTTTTTTTTTCAATACACCCCAGCGATTTTAATCTATTAACACCCCCACCCCCTGATGCCAGTGATCAACGATATAATTTAAACAGATTATGAATTTCTTTGTTGCTTTTCACTCCATTCCTCGCTTTTTATTCGCTGAGATTTAACAAAAACCCGAAAAATTACTTTAAAATAAAACAATCGTTAATGCTAGGCTTACTATTTCACCGTAGTATTTTTTTTTTTTTAAATCTGCTTCCAGTGTGTTTACACGGTGGTACTAGAGTTATACCGTGGAAAAGATTGGTTCCTTACCAACCAGGCTCGCCGGTACAGATAAAACATGGGGGGGGGGGGGGTGAGGGGACATTCACGTCTCGTAATAATTGTCTAGGGTCATACAAGCAATCAAGCCTTGCGTGATTGCCCAATAATAACAATGATAATTAAAATAATGTTTATGTATTATTATTATTATTATTATTATTGTACATTTAAACAATACTTAAAACCTTTGAACAATAGGGACACAAAGAAAGAAATTTAACGGCGACTATCAATCGCTCTTCAAAAACTAAAACAGCTGAATAATTATGGAGTGGGACAGACAGAACTAGAGAAATTAGATTTCTAAGAGCACGCATCTTTTTCCATTCCAACATACGATTTTAAGACCTGGACACCTGCTAAAGAAGCTGAACAGCGCATAAATGCATTTAAATACACATGTTATAAACGGTTGTAAGAATGTCATGGCTAAAGAAAAGAACAAGAGCATCCATACTTCAAAAACTGAATATTGAATAAGGTTTGCTAATAAAGACGATAAACACAGAAAATCGAAATATTTCTGTCTCTTGAAACGTCACAAAAGTTTAGACAGAACAATAATGGAGGGGTATATGCCAGGGAAGAGAGAAAGAGGAAGGTCAAAGAGAAGATGGGTGCAGGATGTGGCGGATGATCTCCAAACGGGTGTGTCGGACGTGGGACATCTTGTTGGAGTGATCGAAAAGATTTCCGGAAATTTGCTATGTGAGCAAGGTTTTGCAAAAAGACAGGCTACGGACTGACTGACTAGCTTTAACCATTAGAGCTCTCCCGTCGTTAGAAAATTGGGAGGGGATAGACAGCCTCACGTGTAAGTTTTGTTTAGATTTAGTTTCAAACAACGGATCAACATCATTTTATAGTACAAAATGCTCCCTTCTACTTCTGACTCAAGCCTGAGTCCGAAGAATCAGTGTGCGAGCTCTGCAGCACCGGTGAGGATCCTGAAATACGCTGGGTATATTTTAACTCCAAATTGTGCATGGGCAGGACCGTTAAACTTTTTTTTTTCAATTTCCAACCGCCAAGGAATTTTTAACGTGCGTAACAATACACGTCCAATCTTACTAGGCAAAAACACAGGGGGTGTAAGTATTGTATGCTTGCTTAATAATTTCAATAGTTATTATTATTATTATTATTATTATTATTATTATTTTTATGTGCTAATGACAAGAAAAGGAAAGAAATAATATTTATGAAATCTTCTACGCGTTCACTAGCTGTAAACTCTGGCGGAAAGTTCTGGTTGTTCTTCCACTTCTAGACTGCAGTCCTGTTCCAGAACTTGAGTGTTGCGTATGCATCCGTTTTAAATATCTGACTCATTTGTTTGCAGACTGCTGGTTCCTTGCCTCTCAGGCAGATGCGCTCCGACTTGGAAGGAAGCTCCCGATTAGTCGACTCTTACGACATACTTTTGGGTAGGCATTTGGGTCTATTTTTGCTTTACCTTTAACAGGACCCTGAAATCCACACGGAGAACATTTCTGAAATGAAAGAAAGAAATGTATAAAAGCGAGATGTGTATCTATGGTGATTGCGGGAGGGGGAAGGGTGGGTTGATTGTTGCTTCTTAAACATTTGAGGGAAGCCTCAGCGGCTCTATAAAATTGTTGATGGTAGGGCCTCAACAGTCCTGGGCTCCCATGTTCCGGCAATAATGTTATAAAGGGACTAACAGGCTTTGACCATTTATTTGTATACATTCTCTTTAAAATGTGTTTATATATTCAGTATGGTTTTTTTTCAGTATAATACTCTATTTAGTTGTCACCCAGCATATCAAAAACTTTAATAATAATAGTGTGTTGAATGACAAATAAATAGAATAATCAGTTCTTTTGTAATATCCTAATCAAGAGTATTGTGTATATATGGTGATTGGGGAAGGGGTGGGGGGCTGGTTGCTGCATCTAAAAAATATGGGTCAAGGCCTCAGCCCCTCTATAAAATAAGACTGATCAGCAGGCAGACAAGAAAATAAAATTTCAAACGTATTCAGAGATCGTACTTCAGAAAATGGCAACAGGTAGTTTACGCTCTGAATGGATAGAAAACATTCGGAGGTCGCAGTTAACCGCCATCGTCTGGATCTACTCACCTGGATACGTGGGAGTAAAATATAATGAAAGAGCTGACCAACTGAGGAGCAGCTGGCTCAACTGTTAGAACACTGGGCTCTCAAGCGGGAGGTCAGGTTCGAATCCTCTGTAAGGCTGGGGATATTTTGTGTCGCGGGTAAAATAACATCATCACCTGTACAGTCGTGGCGACAGCACTAGCCATGCGGCCGTAACTCATCAGGCGCAAAGACGCACCAGCTTACAACGCAAAAATGTGGTAAAATAAAGGCAGTAATTGGCAGTTTGGCTGACCAACTGGCAAGTAATGTACATGTGTAAATGGGAAGAATCCTGGACACATCTGACATCATCAACACTGTATGGAATAGGTTAGGGGATAATGAGGAATAGCTGACGCTAACACGTCTGCGTGACCTGTGAGTAAAGCTTGGTAGAGCACGTGTATACCCTCAATACAAGAAGCACTATAAACAACTTCTCATGATAACATTAAGTAAACATACTTTGGCGTGACTGCTGCATCGGTGGACTGAGCACGCAGGAGCATACCTAATAGAGCGTCGACTGTGATAACATAATATAACTGTAACCTAACATAACTCAGAGATAGCGAGACACGCAGACAATCAAATAATGAATATAATATGCGCTCCTTTATTAATAGCCTACCCCCAGATGATATCACAGGACAGTCCAACATTTTAGAGGGTGGTAAGACTGGGTTTTACGGTTGTCGGATGCTTTTAACGACCCCAAAACATCTAGAACTAACCCCAACCCACCTACGTCACACGAGAGAGTACAGCCCAGGTCCCACAACTGCATGCAGCCAGTCTACCACCCCGTGAAATATTAGACTGTCCTGTGATACGTGAATTTCGCCTGTTTGGGGTAGGGTATTAATAAAGCAGATTGTAACATTTCCAGCATTATGACAAACCTACGTCTTGATCTCATATTTCCTTATACCATCTAGAATTCTCAGAAATCTAACAGTCACCCACGCATAATGAGAAATGAATACAACAGCGTAACGGAATTAGAGAACTCTTGAGTCCACGCAACATTCCGTGACCTCTGTGGCCCCAGACGCTGGCGTATGAACCAGCTTCTAATGGCAACTGATTGAGCGGAAATTCTATCTCAGCGATCTATTTGTTTCCTCGCTGAAGGTGACGGCTGCAAGCATTCCAGACACAAAGGCTGCAATGAAACAGATTCCTCCATGTTGGTTCCAAGACAACTTCTACAGTGCTTACTTCTGGTAAAGGAAACATGATCTGACATCAGTAACAGAGGAATCAGTAGAAGGGGAAAAACATAAGACTGTCGTTGTAATACGCCTTTAGGTTAACTGTAAATATAAGTGACGTCACTACACTTCTTAAGGTCAGATGTAAACATGAGTGACGTCACTACACATGGTTAGTTGTTTACATAAGTGACGTCACTACACTTATGGTTATATGTATACATAAGTGACGTCACTACACTTCTGAAGGTTAATTGTATACATAAGTGACGTCACTACA
>CAJHNH020004257.1:77500-80000 GCA_905116865.2 Candidula unifasciata | reverse complement strand
TTACTTACTTACTTACTTACTTGCTTGCTTACTTACTTACTTACTTACTTACTTACTTGCTTGCTTACTTACTTACTTACTTACTTACTTGCTCACTTACTTACTTACCTACTTACAATCCACCACCAAGCGGTGCAGACTCGGCCAGCACCCCTTGTGGTACTTGATGTAGCCGTAGGGTAAAAATAAAAATGTGAAACCGAAGGTTCCTGCAGCTCTGGTGACGAGGAAAGGTATATCCACACGAAGTGACAGAAGCTGTTAGAGACAGCAACATGCAGACACGCATGATAGCCAACGTCAGCCAGTAGGAGAGGTTATGATGATGATGAGGATGGTATTGATGATGATAATGATGATGGATGATAATAATGATCGTGATAATGATGATGCTCATGATAATGATGATACCCAAAACGATGTCAACAATGATGATGATGATGATTATAATAATGATGACGGATGATAATGATAACGATGGTGATAATGATGATAGTGATGATAGACGATTATGGTGATAGTGATGATGATGATGATGATGATGCTACAGATGATGATAATGATGAAACCGATGACGATGTTGTTGAGGATAATGATGATAATGATGACGGATGATAATCATGATGATGATAACAGTGATGATATGATGATAACGGTAATGTTGATGATGATGATAGCGGTAATGATGATGATGATGATGATGACGAAATAAAAGCAATTCCTTGCTATTCGAAACTCATCACCCACAGAAGTGACGACATCATCGTGAATCAGTGACGACATCATCGTCAATCAGTGACGACATCATCGTCAATCAGTGACGACATCATTGTCATTCACAGGTTCTTTACAAAACGTCGCTCTCATCATGTTTTGACTGAGACTCTCTTCCTCTAGGCAACTCTCCAGCCCAATGTGCTTTCATAGAAGTGACGACATATTTTGATATATCCGACGTCATTAGAGCGGCAATGTGTCATTGGAGAGTGTTGACTTCCGTGTTCTGGAGCCAAAGACTTTTGAGTGTCTGCACATTATTTTCCCACACTTCGTCCTTGGAGGGAAGTACTCTGAGCTGAGTGCGCATGCATTTGTTTTGTTTGTATCCGGAGTCAGATAAGTACACTAACCCAAGTCATACGAGCACATTCCGATGACATGCTAGGCTTTCTACACTAGCAAGAGCCGAGAAACGATACTCTCTTCATGTATGTTGAAAGTGAATGAAAAAGAACAAGACGAACGGGAGTGAGTAAGGGAGGGTGGGGGGGGGGGGGGGGGGTGGAGGCGCCAAATTGACAAGTGGCGGAGATCTGGATTAAGTAAGAAAGAAAATCAAGTTCTGCAGAAAAACTAAATGAGGAAGGAGGATGGGGAGGAGAAAGAATAAGAAGAACATTATGATGATGATGATGATGTTGATGACAAAGAAGAAGAAGAAGAAGAAGAAGAAGAAGATAAAGAAGAAATAAAGGAGGAGGAGGAGAAGAGGAAGAAGAAGAAGAAGAAGAAGAAGAAGAAGAAGAAGAAGAAGAAGAAGAAGAAGAAGAAGAAGAAGAAGAAGAAGAAGAAGAAGAAGAAGAAGAAGAAGAAGAAGAAGAAGAAGAAGAAGAAGAAGAAGAAGAAGAAGAAGAAGAAGAAGAATTCATTTTTAACTTGTGTGCATTGCATATTAGGTGTCATATCTTTCTCTCTCTCCTAATTTTCTCTCCCACCCCCCCCCCCCCCCCCCCCCCCCCACTCTTTCTCTTTCTTTGGCTCTCTCTCACACACACACTCTCTCTCTCCCTCTCTCTCTCTCTCTCTCAATAGCGTGTACCCTACATTTATTAAAATTTACTATGATTTACCAAGATTAGGAATGCAGTTGTGATTCGAATACACCTTAATAAAGTCTACTTATAATTGTGTGTGTGTGTGTGGGGGGGGGGTGGGGTTGTTGGGTGCGGGCTTGCGTATCTAATTCCTAACCCTCTGAACAATAAATTTCTTTATTCATGCCATCCATCTATCCTTCTGTCTGTCTATCTATCTATCTATCTATCTATCTATCTATCTATCTATCTATCTATCTATCTATCTATCTATCTATCTATCTATCTATCTATCTATCTATCTATCTATCTATCTATCTATCTATCTATCTATCTATCTATCTATCTATCTATCTATCTATCTATCTATCTATCTATCTATCTATCTATCTATCTATCTATCTATCTATCTATCTATCTATCTATCTATCTATCTATCTATCTATCTATCTATCTATCTATCTATCTATCTATCTATCTATCTATCTATCTATCTATCTATCTATCTATCTATCTATCTATCTATCTATCTATCTATCTATCTATCTATCTAATATCTATCACCTTAAATGTAGTTAATAATCCACAATGCATTACTAGTTATAATTAATTGCAGTACGTATGATATGTTTGTATGCGTATATGTGTGACATGCTGGCGTGTGTAGGCATATGTGTGTATGTATG
>CAJHNH020004257.1:30000-72500 GCA_905116865.2 Candidula unifasciata | reverse complement strand
AGGAAGGTGAGACAGGGGCCGGCCGACACGAAGATGGGCACAGAATATGACTCCTTGAGTATGAAAGTATATGAGGCAGAAGAGCTGGCGAGAGACCCAGTTTCTTTTATGCAGACCGTGATGAGAGCGACGTTCTGCAAAGGACCTGCTACATGAAGATATATATATATATATATATATATATATATATATATATATATATATATATATATATATGTGTGTGTGTGTGTGTGTGTGTGTGTGTGTGTGTGTGTGTGTGTGTAGTTGTTCATGTACGTTTATATATTGGTGTGGGTGTGTATAGAACTAGAGTACCGGTCCATGCTACTAGTTTTGGTGCAGATTTAACATTTCTTAGCCAACATAATTGACACGAAGTAACCAGACCACAATTTAACCGTCACTGCTAGCAGTCAGTTGGACGTGATCGATTTGTGTTTTATTTTGTACAATTGGAAGGAAGAAAGTGCCTGCCTGTGATTCTCTATTAGTCTGTTCTCAGAACGTGTCCAATACATGGCAATCGTTTCCGTCTGGTAACTGTTGAGCAGATCTCTTAGAAGAAAACTGAATCTCCACTGGGCAGACTTCAGATCCTGTACACAAATAAGACAAGAGACCTAGCAAGATAATGTATCCAGTTTTATAAAAAAGCGCTGCTTGAATTACCTCAACCATGCACTCAGGATGGATAAGACAAGACTCCCCCACCAATCCCTCATATGGACACCGGAGGGGAACAGAAAACAAAGAAGACCAAGAGAGAGAATGCGTATAACTATCATCAGGAAAGGCTTAACTATGGGCCTAATGAATATCAAAGACCTAAAACAGGTGGCAACGAACCGCCAGACACGGAGAGCTACGACCTCTGCCCTCTGGGGGCTTAATGGGGAAGTCTGGTCTTATCAGTTTTGAATGCATGGCCGATGTACATTGTCTGTTAACCAGGTTTTAAGAACATGACATCAGGTACAGACGAACACGATGACATCATAAAAAATGTTAGTTGCGTATCCTTTACAAGACGCTGCAGAACCAACCTCAACATTTTGGGGGCCGGGGGGGGGGGTTTGGGGGGGGGGGGTTGGCTGTTGTGGTTATTCTAAGCAAAGTTACGTCTAGTAGTTTGCCACTGCTTTCTGGAGGATAGCCTTCTCTATACCACTGTCGAAACCAACGCAAGGCCTGCAGCTGGGATCCAACCCGGCATCCCGGCATTACGAAGCGCGTTCGCAATAACTAAGCTACAGAAGCCGATCTGACATCATTAAAAACAGTTTAATGAAGACCGCCTTACTTTTACCAGGCACCAAAGAGGAGTTACATTCTGTTTTCAGTTGTGGGTCAGTGAGTTAGTTAGTTCAACGATAATCTCCCCAGCACAACTAGGTCACGTTCCGTTGATACATTTTTTAGACTCGTCCGCTGTCTATGGTTGGGTGGGGGGTGGGGGGGGGGAGATTACGGCTATGTTGTTTTCTTTCTGGCTTGTTTTGCTTTTACGGTTGTCTTCCGAGAAATAGAATGCTTGTGACATAGATTGTAGCACTATTGATGGGGATTGTGGGTTAGACCCAGTTTCTAAATGTTTTTTAGTGTTAAACGACTGACTGACTGACTTTCTACCCCACCAGGACATCACACAAGCGATAAACACCCGATGACACAAAGTGCCACCATATGGATGAGGATCGCCGTGGAGAGGTCCCAGAAACCGCGTTCAGACATTTGGCCATATTTATGGCCTGCCTATATTGCGGCCCCTGGCAAAAGCCAGAGTGGGGCTTCAAATAACAAAAAATTTCGTCCTAAAAAGGACGAAACTGGATACATTTAGTGTTAAAAGCGCTGGCGTGTTTAAATATACAACACGCGATATCCAGGGCCCAAACACCCCTTAGCGGTGTGCGAAAGTTGGGTGACTGGAGGTCGACCAATCAGAAGTGAGCTAGTGTGTAACGTGTAAAGATTATCGTGGAATTGACCAATCAGTGAAGGGGTGAAAACTATTACCATTTATCAGCGAATGAAGATCCAGCAGATGGTGTATGCCTGTCCGTAAAGCAAGTGTGTGAGTGGAGTAGAAAGTTTCGAAAAGACCCTGTCTGGGGTCACTGCTCTGTGTGCCTGATTCAGTCGTGACCACTCTGTAATAAAAGTCACGCCTCTTGAAACATTGTGTTCAGCTCACACACCTGGCGGACTGACATGCACGCATTACCATGTTGGACCCTCATTCGCCGATGCATTTCTACACACTTTTCAGGTTTTCGGTTTCCCCGTGTGATTTCGGAGGCCCTATTGTGGAGAAGACAAAAATAGACCCACTGTCCACCACACCAACAAAAATGTCGTTAGAGTCTATAAACTGGAGGTTTTCCTGAAGTCGGAGTGCATCTGCATGTAAGGCAATAAACCAACAATCTGCATATAAATAAGTCAAATCTGTAAAACGGATATGTACGCAACACTCAGGTTCTGGAACAAGTCCAGAAGGGGATAAACAAGCAGAATTTTGCTCCAGAGTTTACAGCCGCTGAACGCAAAGAAAAAAGACGGTTTTCATGTGAAGTTGCCTCGTATGTTGCCTTCATGAACCGAATGATGCAGTCCGTACACTAACTACAGTTGTTACAGTGCGAGACAAACAGCACAATTGACTAATGTTTCATTCTGATCTTCCTTAAACCCATTTTTCAACATTCTTCCTGGTGTCACGCCGGCCCCAAGTTCACGTACACTTAGCGTCACGGAAACTAGAGACAAGTCTTTAATGACTTTACAACTCTCATGGAAAACCCAGCAGCGTTCTTATTTACGTTATTGTTAGTATGGGTTTTTCAGGTCAACCCAGCTTTGATTGGGTACCAGGTAAGTCCTAGGAAGTAAAGGTGGCCGGCCTGAAGCTAACCACCAAATGCCGATTGGTCTATAAAACCAAGGTTTAGCCCTATGTGTGTCGGCGTCTGTGGCTTAGGCGTGGCGAGCGCGCTTTGAGATGCCGGGGAGCCGGTTCGATCCCAGCTTGCGTTGGTTTCTACAGTGGTATCAAGAAGCCGAAAGTCCAGAAAGCAATGGCAAACTACTGGACGTAACTAGCCTAGAAAAACCACAAAAGGCCAGAAATTATGGGGTTAGTTTTGCAACGTCCTGTAAAAAATACGCAACTAACTTAGCCTTAAATGCACAATACGCTTGAAGGCGTGGAATAGATTCTTTCACGTGCAATGGTCTTCAAATACAGATTGTCCCAATAATTCAGACATTTAACTTGCGCCCCTCTCTCTCTCTCTCTCTCTCTCTCTCTCTCTCTCTCTCTCTCTCTCTCTCTCTTTCTCTCTCTTCCTCCTATTCTCTCTGTCCCTCCTATTCTCTCTCTCCCCCCTCTCTCCCCTCTCTCTCCTCTCTCTCTCTCTCTCTCTCTCTCTCCCAAGATTAGTCAATCATGTTTGTTGAAAATGTCCATTCCCCGACCTACCTCTCGCCATATGAGTGCCAACTGTCAGGGGGGCAGACACAAAGAAGACTCAGTCCCATTATAATTCTAGGCGTCAGAGGTCTCAAGGGGGTTTATTTCTTCCTTAAATGCACAGTGAGTGTTATTATTTTTGTTAATATTATTAGGTGGCGAATAATGAAAAGTACAATAATATATTTGAAATTATGTAAAGTATCAGGTAATCAGATAGTCACAATCCCAACTTCACGTCAAACGGGTTGCTCCGTTCTCTGCCAGCTACAACCACACAGAATGTTCATCACTGTCCGGTGTGAAACAAACTGACACAGAAAAGTCAATAGCATGTTCACGCATTTAATGCATAAGCTATTGTCAGATGTGCCGACACAAATGGACCGGCACTAAGAATGCAGTTTACTGTTGACGGAAGGCGCGGCTAGAACAGATCAATAATTGCACATGCAATTACTCGCATAAGGTGTCATCAGTTCTTAGGAAACAGGCCACTAGTCATTTTCTGAACATGCAGTTCACGACACAAACCATATTGTGCACAGCCGAAAACATGCTTAATGAAATCGACAGCTCACAGTGTAGCGCCATGCACTAAACTCAATAAGTAGGCGACGGAACTATATATGTCCAGTCTTTACTTAGACAAAATGCAATGTCTAAGTAACATCATAAGCAAAAACTGTCTACGACTTAACACTGTTAACCGGCCTCTTCCCCGCATTGACCGAAAATTAAGTTTTCTTGAGGAACATGATGATAAACTGTATATATTATACACACACACACACACAAAAACATCATGAAAGTTATGCAGGGTTAGGGCGACAGTTTAGACCCCTTGCACATTTTTTGGCTGTAAAGGGGTGGGTGGAGGGGTACCTAAGCCCCAGGCTGGGACGCCCATTCAATCTGTTATTAACAAAAAATAGTCAAGTACCATAAACCTATTGAGCAACTGCCGTGTAAAGAATCTTTTGCTTACCTTAATTATATAATGTACAGTGGGATATTTTTCTTTCTTGCATGTGACAACACGGTAGCTTTGGCATGCTCTGGTATGCAGTCAAAGGCTTTACCGCTGGTTGTTCGCGTCAGAAATATTTAAGTACCTATAGTATTTTGTGAACTAGGGCGAGAGAATGGAGATTATGTATAAAAGTAAGGTAAAGGGCCCTTTTCCACGCCTTCAAACGTATTGGGCATATAGGGCTAGGCTTATATTGCCTAGAACAATGGACACCTGGTGAATGATTAGATCAACATCACGAAAACCGCTTTTACTTTCCATGATGTTAACCCAGCACCCATTTAAGGCTAAGCCGACATGGAAGCCAAGGTCATATTTAAAAAAAAACAATCCAGCTCTGTAAGGATTGAACCCACGATTTTTGAATCAGCAGGCCAGCATTTAGCTCCAACAACTCGGTGGTTCTCAGAGAGTATGTGTCATTGCGTTAATCTACCTATGATTCACAACAGTGCACGGCCGCATCTACATCATCTTCATGAAAAATATCGAGTGTCTAGCCTACTGGCGTTGTCGATGACGCCCATCCCTAACTTACAATCTCCTAATGCATGTATCATTAGAAACGCCTCACTTGGGCTGCTTCTATCTCGTTGTTTTTATTTTTTATTTTTTTATTATTGCATAACTTTTTGCAGCATATTCTGGTTTCTTTTTTCATCTCATAATTTCCCCAGAAAATGAAGACCACCATTTTATGATGATCGAATTACGCTGCCTTGACTACTTCAGTACAAAACAACGCACTCTACGTTCATTTCACCTTATTTGTGGTTTACAGATAGATTCGAACTTCTACAAGCAATTAATATGTCGCCCTTTACGACATGCTTTTGTGACGGGCAATGGATCTCTTTCTCTTTCCCCTAAAATGGGACCCCCAGGAACCCACATATGGACAATATTTTCCGTCAAAATTCCGAAACGCATGGCATGTATAAGGTTGACCCCCATATATATTTTCGCTGGGAAAAATTAATAGACAGCGTTGTCTTAGCTGTCACATAAATCGCAGGCCTAAGGCCACAACAACGACGTGTTTTCCTTCTTCCCACCTGTATCCTACACCCACATGTTGTATATCCTTGTGTGTACACGATTGTTAAACATGGCCTTTTTTTTTGACGACCCGGATGTGGTATGGAAGTGACGTGTGTTAAAGTGGCTGTTTACTCATTACGTTCGTTTTAAGTATTCGTAGAAGCAGCGTTGGTTGTTTGTGTGTGCTCTCTTTTTAAGTGTTTAGAGTATTCCAACTGGCTTCAGATATGTCGAATCAACAGACTGGTCAAGTAGCTGGCATAGCACTACAGGAAGTGGATTCAGCGGTTGGCCTAGAACAACAGTATCAAATGACTTTAAATATGTCGAATCAACCGACTGGTCAAGTAGTTGGCATAGAACTGCACAAGGCGGAGGTTGATTCAATGCTAGAGATTGAACTGTATCGTAAAAAGGCTGATTTTGTATTTCCCAGTAATCAGGCAAAGGATGACTCAATACGTCACATAGAAGAGCATCAGATGAAAGATGATTCTGTCCATCAACAAGAGCCGCCACAGATAAAGGATGATTCAGTACTCGGCATAGAACAGTACCAGATGGAAACTAATCCAGTACTTGACTTCCAGCATCATCAGATGAGAGCTCCCTTCTCACAGTGTACAGACAGACATCTTGGCACTCAATACGACAATCAAGCATTTGAAGGAGAAGGAACAGCCTCTTGTGAAATCAACAACAATATGACTGACAATAGTCTGCGTCAAAGAAGCAAAGCTACCGAAGATGACTCAGCTCATCAAATAATCATTGAGGTAGGTGAAGCTCCAACGAAACCACTCATTTACGGGTTAACCGCCACTCCACCAGTTCACTTTCTGATATTGTTTGCGCTGCAGCAGAGTTTCCTGGCTATTTCGACTCCCCTGGGAACAGCAGTCATTGTCGCTGAGGCAGTTTGTGCCCAGGAGGAAGCTTCAATCAAGGTGAGAATACTCAGTTCTACAATGCTGATGATGGGTCTGTCCACTTTTGCCATCACGACCTTCGGAGTTAGATTACCAATTTTCCAGGGACCATCTGTGTCGTATATTATTCCTCTCATTATTATGATGGCCATGCCAGAATTCAAGTGCCCTGAAACTTTCACCGTTACAGATCCTGAGACAAACATAACTGTTCTTATGGCGGATATTGGCAACAATACACTGGTCCGGAATGAAGACATTGCTATCGCCAGAATAAATGCATACGCTGGTAGCTTGATGATATCTGGTGGAGTCCACTTTCTAATCGGTTTCACGGGATTTGTTGGTGTTGTCGCCCGTTTTGTAGGTCCCGTGACCATTGTACCAGTGGTTTTGTTATTTGGAATTTACATACATAAGGTGGTTGTTGGTTTTGCCGAAAGCAACTGGCCGGTAGCAGTAATTACAGCTGGAATGTGTATTATTCTATCACTGTATCTTAGCAATCGGAGCACTCCTATACCCTTCTGGAGTAAGAATCGGGGTTTCCACATCATCTGGCAGCCTCTTCACCAAACATTCTCAATTCTTTTAAGTATTATAACAGGATGGATTGTCAGTTATATCATGACCGAATATGGGGCACTCTCAAAAGACCCCAGCAGCAAAGAATTCAACGCTAGAACAGATGCTCGCCTACACGTCCTTACAGACACAGCCTGGTTCCTTTACCCGTACCCTGGTCAGTTCGGAGCTCCCACGTTCAGCAGTGCAGCTCTGGTCAGTTTCATGGTCAGTACAATTCTCTCCATTTTGGACTCTATAGGTGACTACAGTGCCAGTGCAAAGATAGCCAGGGCGCCTCCCCCGCCAAGTTTTGCTCTCAACAGAGGGATAGCAGTTGAGGGGCTGATGAGTTTCCTTAGCGGAAGTCTTGGTTGTGGGCACGCCACTGTATCTTATGGAGAAAACATTGGTGCCATGAGTATCAGCAAAGTTGCCAGTCGCAGCGTTTTTCAAGTCGTCGGCGTTATTTATATTGTCTGTGCCTTTCTGGGAAAACTTGGTGCCTTTTTCTCCACAATTCCTTATTCAGTGATCGGTGGTTCTCAAATTGTTACCTTTGGAATTCTTATCGGCATCATTATGTCGTACTTACAACTCATCGATCTAAACTCGCTTCGTAACATGAGCATTATAGGAATGGCACTCCTTCTGGGAATGATGCTCCCATACTGGTGCACTAAGAACTCTGGTAGCATCGACACGGGAAACGCAGAGCTCAACAACATCATCATCCTCTCGTTGTCGAATCCGTCTTTTGTTGGTGGCATTTTTGCTTGTTTCCTGGACAATACTGTGCCGGGCACGCTGAAGGAGCGAGGGATTTTGAGCCAACTTAAAAACGGTGCTTCAAGTGGTAAAGACGATGCTGCAGGAGATTATGACCATGGTATTGAAGTTTACCGGTTGCCGTGGATACCAAATAGTTTCCGAAAAACGAGGTTGGCTAGAATTATACCTCTTTTTGACTTGTCTGAATAGTTAAAGCGACAATTATACCCATTTTTAGGGGGTGGGGGGCAGAAGGGGATTTATTGGGGGTGGGGGGGGGGAACTGTAAATTATTGTTGTTTTCGAGGCCTCGGTGGCAGAGCGGTCACACCGCTTGCTCAACGCCCTGGCTGTAATGAGGTCATATTTGTATTGTACCGGTGAGTTTATTGATAAACATTTTTACTTTCTAAACTTTGTCGCTGCCGCTACCATTGAGTTAAGAGTTTAGGCTTTGGGAGAAGGTCTTGACCGGGGGCCGGTTGCCTTCGAAAATAAAACCGAGCCAGGTGGAATAGACACAGGTGCGGGAAAGCGGCTTTTTGCCCCTCATATGTTGTTTCAATTGTTACATTTACTTGACGTGTGTGTGTGTGTATATGTATGTGTGTGTGTGTGTAGGGGAGCGACACCAAGAAAACTCGAGGGTTGGGGGGGGGGGGGTGGTAATCCTCCCCCTTGTACGGGGTAACCTTCTCCCTTGTAACTTTTACATTCACTCTTTAGATCCCTTTTCCGTGTGTTTTTGGTCTTCCTTTATTTATATGCCCCTACGGGTTCCAGTGCAAAGATATGATAGTTATACTGTTCTCTATCCACCACCAGCGTCTTTTCTTCACCTCTTTGTCCACTGGAACTTGTTTAGTTCTCTGCCTAAGCTCTACATTAGTCATTCTATCATACCATTTAATTACCTCTATTCTGAGCAGTTACCAGTTAATGAATGATTGTAGTGGGGTTTTTTTTTTTTTTTCATAGTTGTTCTCCGTGTTTCTGCTCTATACAACAGTACTGATTTTAAATTAGAATTAACAATTTAGTATTATTTTTTATTTCTTGTGACCTCCACAAATTTCCTAGTGCTATGAAAGCTTCTCTTGCCTTTTGTGTTTGTATTTTAATACCTCTATCAGTTCCCCTATCTTTATCTACATTAATACCTAAATAGGTGTACTGCTCCATGCAAGGGGCGCTGTTTGACTAGAAGAGTTGATATGAAATTTATCAACAAATACTCATGAAACTTTTCAAGGTTGTTTCTTAGCCCTCTTTCAATTAAAAGGGTAGGGGGAGGGGAGTGACATGAGGGTGGGGGGGGGGGCGGTGGCTATTACCTATTATTTTTCTTAAAAGGGGGGGGGTGCAGGAGTTAAGGGACAAGTGGCTCAACACCCCCCCCCCTCCCCCTCCCTTTTCTAGATTCCAGTGTCCCTGCATGTGTATATTATTGTATCCAATGGATGCGTTGTTTTTAATTTATTCGAGGTTGTGTAAAAATGCTATACGAATAAAAAGTAAAGTAAAGTAAAGTTCCCTTTTCACGCCTTGCGGCGCATCGGGCATATGGCCAGAGCGTCCCATATTTTTACAGACCATCAGCACTCTGTGGGTAATGTGGTCAGCATTACGCCGGCTGTCTTTACTTTCCCAGGACAGCCCATCCTGGTACCCATTTGAGGCTGGGTCGACCTGCGACGTCCCATACCACGACAAAAATCCACGCAGCCTGCAGTGGGTTTCGATCGCGGTATGCTGGCTCTAAATGAATACCAACATAAGTAAGAAACGTTGAATAAGACCATATTTGGAATATATTGGCAGACAAGAAATGACGGTTCGTCCATTTAGTGAAAATGTAGCGTCATTTAATGTGAGGTTTCGTAACAGCAGAATCTCCAGTAGAAAGAAAGTCGAGGAGACGACCTAGAAAATATAGATTAATGGTGTAGCTGAAACGGGCCAAAAAGAAGAACAAATCCATCACCTAGCCACGCGAGAAGCGCAAGACAAACACAGAAAACCATGACATTGGGCTACAACCTGGTATCAGTGAGAGGACACAAAGTGAAGAAAGAAGAAGCAGTTTGAATTTTATATCCAAAAATAAATTGAAAAAAAAAAAATTACTTTAGCTGCCAGTCGGACTGAGCCAAATATTCGTTAAAAAAATGGGGTGACTGCAGTCAAGCTATATTTTATATATATATATATATATATATATATATATATATATATATAATTAATCAAATGAACTGTGACTTAGAAGCAGAGAAAATATTAGTGTGAAATAAAATAAATTAAAATAAAGTAAAGGCATACGTTTGTGAAACTGGGAAGAAGCTTTCTGGTCGGTTCCGAGAAGATCTCTCTGATATTGAAAATAAGACACTAATCCCTCTTCATTTTAACAGCTCTGAACACACAGGCAAATTTGATATATCTGTCACATATAAAATCTTGCTCCGGTGATCATACCACGCACCTCATTCATAGTCTGGGTGTTCTAAGTCCTGGAGGCATCAATGTCCAGCATGCCTTTATCTAAACAGTTTTACTATTGTCACATTATTTTAAATTTGATTTGATTTTTTTTGTTAACGTTTTTTTTTTTTTTTTTTTGCATTAATATTTTTTTTATTCCGTCTGTTATCAGTTTTATTATGGATCATTACCAGTTGTAGTTCTATTACTCTTACTCTTTTATGTCTACTATTGTTAAATATTATCACTATTGTTTTTACGACTATTTCTCGAGCCTTATTTCCTTCATTTCACCCCTGCCCCACCACCTTCGCTCTCCCCCTATTTTACAAAGTTTCTCACTTGACCCCTTGCTGGTTCTCTCCTCCTTGTTACTATTGTGTAGTTTAGTTCGTGTCGAGAAAGACACCGGCCGAAACGTCAATCTGTTTTGTTTTGTGCACATTGTTCTGCTTTCCCATTTCGTTACGCTTTCAAGTCACAGTTCAGTTGATTAGTTTTCTAATATGGGCACCATGCAACGTCCTGGGAAGAAAAGGCAGTCTGCATGACGTTGAGAACATCCCCCACTGAGTGCTGATTGATTTGTAACATAATGAACCTTGTTTTATATGTCGATGCGTCTCTTGCCTAAATAAGCGTCCTTTGCTTATTTATTTTTACTTGCCCATGAAGTAGCCATAAATGTTTCTCAATCATTAAAATTTTTATTATTGTTGTATTTCGGAACCTAATGAGATGTTTCCAAATTTTTTACAAAACAGTTGTTATGAGGTTTCACATGTTTAAAATAAAATATTTCTGTGAACAGGTTAATCATGCTGCAATTTTCAAGGTGTTTTTTATTCTTCGTGTTCTCTTGTACAGCTTCGGATTTTGACGGAGATATATACATTTCTAGAACATGTTCTGCTGTATGACAGCGAAACTTGGAATGTCAGTAAACAAATTAGGAAGAACTTAGAAGCAACAGAGAGGTGTTTCTGAGACAAATGTTACGAATATCTTAGATGGCCAGAGTAACTAACAACGATTGCTTGAATGAAGCTAATGAAAATAGATCTCTAATTACAACAATACGAAAGAGACAAACACTGTTCTTTGGCAACATAATGAGAAGAAAGACATTGGAGAACATTGTGACAACTGGAAAGATCAGTGGAAGAAGGGGTAGAGGCAGACCAAGGGAGATGATGCTGGATAAGCTGAAACGTTGGATGGATTGATATCATCAAGAGAGCTGTTCCATCAACCAGAGATCGGGGCCTATGCAGACGCATGAGCGCCTACGCCAGTTGTCATGGCACACGATGCTATACATTTATGCTTTGTGCTCTTCTATGTATCTCAACAACAGATAGACTGTTCTTTTTGCAGAGGTTCTCTCATTTTATCTTTCCATCGTGTTCTGTGATTACCTTGTTGTCTGCGTCCTACTCTTTTGGTGGGTTTCTATTGCTGTATGGCGTCACAAGGGTTAATCTCTAAGTGTGCAAACTATATTTTTAGGACTCCTTCAATTCCTTTAAAAAGAATCACCTGATGTGTAAAGCTTGTCCCTTGACTTCCATTCAAAGCATAATACTCGTTTAACTTTGAAATTTAGTCATAACATACCAAAAAATCTGGCCAGACGTGGAAAATGTCAGACCTAGACAATGACCCACAAAAAAAAAATTTCTTACCTGCATAATTTATTGTGACTATACTAGCTGTGCGGCCTGAATTACTCAGGCTCACGTCCCCTCCTACAATCCCCCCTCCCCCTCTCTCTCCTTCCGCCCTGCATCACCAACTGGTAAACACGAGCATTTGGAGCAATCTTTAATTCCTGAATGATTGCCTGGAGTTGATTTAAGCTGGGTTGATAAGGGAACAGATGTCAAAGTTTATAAATACTTGTCTTCATGCAGTATCGAATATAAGACTTTTCGCCCAACTGGTTACAGTCCTCTTGTGTCATTTTGTGTGGCATTGTAAGCTATCATTACCATGCCGAGAATCGAACCTGTCACCTATAGATAGCGTGTGCGCCTCGCTGTGGAAACAGGTGTACTAAGAACATGACAAACTACAAACCCCTAAAAAATGTGTCTTTATTGGCCATGTCTATTGTACAGCCCGAAATCCGAATACGGAGAGAATTCATCTCAATCCATTGAAATGGCATCGTAGGTTACAGAAATTTATGTTAACCAAGCACAGGTCGAATAACAAACACTGCAACAATTACAAACACAGCAGATCGTAATGCTTTGTGTTACTGAAAGAGCCAGCCATACCGTATATGAAAGATGTTGTATCCCCGTGTGGGTTCCAGTGTTTCATGGCAGAGGCGGGGAGGGGGAAAGGGGGATGGGGGAAAAAAACCCACTGCTCTTCTAACAATCATGTTGTAAAAGTCATACAAAATAGAGTTGTTTCCTTCGAAGTCAAGGTGCTTTTGCCTGAGAGGCGAGGAACCAAGGGTCTGCATAAAATAAACCTGATCTGTAAAACGGATATGCACGCAAAACTCAAGTTTTTGTACAAAATTAACATTTTCACTCCCAGGTAAAAGCTAATACCCAAATAAGACAATAATGGCAGTAACCGTTTATGGATATACTACATCCACATAAGCTGAATACACTACCCTTGTTGGATTCTTCTTGTTGGGCGTTGTAAGCATGCCTGTCCTGATCTTCCTCAGCATGCTTTCTGTGTCAGTTACAATCACGATGTGTGTGTGTGTGTGTGTGTGTGTGTGTGTGTGTGTGTGTCTTGTTCTCTAACCAGCGGAAAGCTGCAGTGACCGCCTCCATCTCCAGAAGAAGAAGCAGAAGAAGAAAGTGAAAGATGGTGTGACGGTGCAGGTGTTTGACAATGATTAACCCAACTTCCAGTGGACCAGGAGGTCAAGAAAAGACGCCGGCGTTGGATAGGACACCCGTTGAGAAAACGTGGGAACAATATAACTAGAACGTCTTTGCACTGGAACCCACACGGGCTTAGAAATGAAGGAAGACCAAAAACACACACACACACACACAAATGGCGATGGAGTTAGAGAACGAGGTTAAAAAGATGGACAGGACAAGTTGAAAACTGCATGCGATAGCGAAGGACAGAACGACTTGGGATGAGTTGGTTGAGGGCCTGTGCTCCTTCGGGTGCTAGAAAGAAAGAAGAAGAAGAAAAACATGTTGGTAGGCAGGTACATATATTAACCACACAAACTACCTCGTTTCTTGACTTCACATATAACAATGCTAATTATAAAGAATCCTTTCAACAGATGCGCTGTGAAATTGACGAATCTGAACATAGCATAATGCACAATCTTTTTTTCATGAAAATGTATCTGAAAATATTTTTTATCGCTAACAGACTTCATCATGTTTTTGTTTTGTCCTAGGACAGATCGTGTTAATGTCATTGCATGTACGTCTGTATTGATAATATCTGCATCCCTGTTTCATACTTGTTTTTCTATATATTCCTCTTTTTCCAAAGATGCTGCACTCTAGTGCTGTCCTTGATGTTAATGTCTTAAGATTAGGTTAATGTTAATGTTAGTTTCAGCTTTATAGCAAACGGGTCACCCCATAGTTGCTCCGCACCTCTGCCAACGAAAAACACACAGAATGTTCTTCACAGCCTCTTGTGGAAAGATTAACAGACTGCTGTCTCAGCATGTGCACTAGCATACACGCGCATTAAAAGCATAGGATAGCCATCAGAATTGCTAACACAAACAGTCCGACATTAGAAATGCAGTTCATCATTAGCGGTAGCAGAGGTAACCAACAAATCAACAGTTGCACATGCGATCACTTTTAATCACATTAATGCACCACCAATATTGCAAAGACAGGCCACGAGCCATTTTCTGAATCTACAATCTAAGAATGTAAGAATCTATATCTAAGATTAGATAAAGGTTCCGTTTACACGCATTGTAATTGGGACGGACTCAAAGGGATGCTTCGAAATGTTGAAGCTGGCGTGTTACGCGTAAAATGGCTTGCATTTCTTGATAAGACGCACATCACGGGCATATCATATATTTCCATTCTTGTGCCAGTGAAAATTGTACAAAATTTCCTTTACTGTCCTTTTAAATAACTTAGTCAATCAGCATGTTTTATTTTTTATTTTTTGCAGAACGTCGCTCTTTTCATGTTTCGTCTGTAAGTCTCTCTTTATCTAGCCAATTCTCCAGCTTTTATGCTTTCATTACCAATGCATCTTCTGTGTCCTATATTTACCCTCGCGGTGGTTGGCCTCCGTCTCGCTTTCCAGAAACTGTCTCTTCCGTCACCGTTTTCTCCAGACCAACATGGCGTTTGACTTGTTCTAAATACCTCGTCTTTCGGGAAAGGATACTGTTAATGAGCTGGCTTTTCTAGATGTTTAGGTCACGCAGGATTTCGACAATTTTACTCTTCTTGGTCCACGATATTCTAAAACTAGTGATCAACAAATCAGTCCCAGGAAAATACTGAAACTCGCAGACGCAACATGCATGTGTAAAGCAGCTGTCAGATATGCCAACATTCTCAATCCACACCTATAATTGCAGCTTACTGGTGTACCCGTCCTGTGAAAGTTCCTTTACAATGCAGGACATTATAGTAAACTTCACATCCGGATCAAAATCTCTTGAAATAACACACACTGATTATGCAAACAATGTCCAGTTCTTTTCACGTGTTTCTATCTCTCTCCTTGTTACATCTCCAACTGTTTTCCCATCATTCTGTTTGTCGACATCTCTCAAAACTTCTTCATTTCCTCTGATTGCTTTCTTCAAATTATTGGACACATAGACGAGAGATCTGTCGCGCTTGTTTTTCTGCAGGCAATTCATTTTCATCTTCAGGTTTTTAAGTTTCTACTTTAATGGCTGTTTCTTGTGCAGTTACAGTTTCTTTTAATTTTTGTTTAATACTGCCTCTTTCGTTTTGACGCAATCTGTTTTTTCTAACGCTTAGTAGTTCTTTTTCAATCGTTAGACTTCTGTTCCTAGTCAGCCGCGATAGCGGAACGGCTTGTACGTTTGTCTGATAGACCGGCAGGGACGCTATAAGCTGGTGGTTTTAACAGCTTAAGAACATATTCACCGCCCCCACCCCCTCACGCCCCCTGGCTTAAAAAAAAATTTGAGGTACTTAACCCCTATCCTTTAAATTTGTAACTATGCATACCCCCCCCCCCCCCTTCCTTTTCCCCCTTCCCCAATTTCCCCCCTCCCGCCCCCTGTCAGTTTATACTTCGGCATTGCTCGCCTACTACCTAAAGTTCTTGACCACACACAGCCTGTTAATTCATCAATCCACCACCTAGTCATGCAGAAATTGACAATCTGTCTGCCTGTTCTTTTTCGCAACAAACCTACACAACTCGGAGAAAAGACTCACATGAACTCAAAAACCAAGAATCTCAGAAAAGATGCTTTCATAGAGTATGTTTTTGTCCACCTTTTTCGTGTATAGTGAGTCTGTAACAATTACCGTGTACGTGTAAGTGTTGTGTTTCTCAAGACAGCAGTAGCTGCGTTGACTACCTGAAACTCAATTCTCAAGCTAGATGATTTAGTATCAGACTATGTTCTTTGTTTCATTAAGCATACTTTCATTTGTTGTTTGTATGTATGTATGTGTATATATATATATATATATATATATATATATATATATATATATATATATATATATATATATATATATATATATAAAGTCACACACTGCAAGCAAGAAAATTAAAGAGTAATAATATATCTCTTCTAGCCATATTGTCCAAATGTTTGCTTGGGTTCTGAAACAACAAATAAGATCCACCATGGAGCCGAATCTGGGTGCGGTGCAGCAGGATGTCCCAGCTGTGCCACCGATCATCTTTTGATCTTCTGCTTTTTCCTCTGTCTTCTATCTCCCACAGGAGCATAGCCCCTCAAATAACGAACATCATGTAGTTTTGTCCTGCACTCTTGCATACAGCTCGCTCCATGTCCTCTACCGATCATCTGTAGATCTGCGACGTCTAGAGGCACAAAGACAGAATATGGACAACAGAAGCATGAAGACTCTTCTTAGCAACCTACTGCCACACTGCAGGGTTTTGAGCCACAAGTTAGTTACATGGGAAATTTAAATCAAAACACATGCAATCAAACGATCGACATCCTGGGCCAGAGAGACGCCAGGCAATCGTCACATCGTTTTAATTAACATTCTAAAGCGGAGACATACCCCTAGAGCCACCTCAAGTGGCTTCCGGTAGATTTTATTCGAAATGCATGCTGTATCAAGTGGTCTTCTGTATTTGAAAGGTTCAAGTGGCAGATCTGATATCTCTGTTCTACAAGGACGCCATAGCTTGGGTGCCGCTTCGTTCATGTTCAGTATGGGGAATTGCAGCGATAAGGTTGTGGTATGTTCTTATGAATTTGGTGATAAAAGATATTAACAGAACGTAACTAAACTGGGTGTCACATTTAAGTGCATACATATGTTGAGTACCGAGTATCAGATTGTGTTTAGTACTCAAACTACGAGGGAGCCGCCGTGGTGTAGCGGCTAGGCGCTCGCCTGCGGATCGGAAGGTCGTGGGTTCGGGTCCTGACAGGGGCCGGGCTTTTCTAAAAAAATGACCTTCGCTCCCAGGTCGACCCAGCTTTGAGTGAGTACCAGTTACAGTCCTGGAAAGTAAAGGCGACGGGCGTGATGCTGACCACATCACTCACCAAGTGCTGTTTGGTCTATAAAATTTAGGTCTAGTCCTATATACTCAGTGCGCCTAGAGGCGTAAGAAAGGGTCCTTTACTTTACTTTATTCAGACGAAGATCGTGGCAATGATGGTCGTCGTCGTCGTCTTCTTCTTCTTCTTCTTCTTCTTCTTCTTCTTTTTTCTTCTTCTTCTTCTTCTTCTTTTTTCTTCTTCTTCTTCTTCTTCTTCTTCTTCTTCTTCTTCTTCTTCTTCTTCTTCTTCTTCTTCTTCTTCTTCTTCTTCTTCTTCTTCTTTTTCTTCTTCTTCTTCTTCTTCTTTTTCTTCTTTGTCCGCTTCTATCTCCCAATGGAGCATAAGCCCTCAAATAACTCACGTTAAGTCGTTATATCCTTCACTCTTGCATACAGCTTACTCCCCGTCCTCCAGATCTTTTTAAGCTCGCTGACTAGCTCACTTCTCCCAGTCTTTTATTCTCTGCCTTGATTCCTATGCCCCTGTGGGTTCATTTCAAAGACATTACAGTTATATCGTTTTGAGGTTTTCTCAGCGTGTGTCATATTCAACGCCAGCGTCTTTTCTTCGCCTGTTGGTCCACTGAAACTTGTTTAGTTCTGTCCTGAAGCTCAACACTAGTTATTCTAACACTGTAGCCAACTTTCATTGTTGAAAATGTGCTTAGTTACCTAAATTTATCTTTCATTTTCAGCAAATATAAGGGAGACAACACCAATAGCAACACAGATACACTTTCCTTTTACCAGGTATTATCTACTGTTGGAGTTACCTTACCTGCAGAAGGTTTCTTGCGCAACCTTGCCCTATGTACTCATCACTGGATCAAACAGGGAATCAAGGGGGAAAAAGCCAAAGTTCGAGAAGAAAGACAGCAAAGGTTAAAAAGATGTTTTTGTTGTCTCATAAATTGGCCCTACTGGCATTTATCAATTTTGACATTTACAGTGGTATATAAATACTCTTACCCGCCCCAGTATGGGACGCAATGTTTTGTTAGTTGAAAGCCCCATCCGGGATGTTGTCGGGGGCCTCAATATAGTCGGGGGCCCTCAATATAGTCGAGGGCCCTCAATATAGCCGGTGGCCCTCAATATAGCCGGGCCATAGCTATGGCCTAGCCGATAGCGCCCACTTTGAGAAAAGCTGTAGTAGATGAAGGTAACCGGTTTCCTAACAAGTATTAGACCTTCCTGATCTTAGCATCGAGCAGAACTGGTTTATACAACAGCATCTGTTCCAGAAAGCTGAGATATTTTGACCATGTTAAACTTAAGGGTGGCCCGAAGACAACGATGTCGGATGGTAGGGTTTCGGGAAAATGAGGCAAAGGCAAACCTCTGCCAAGATGGATACAGGACGTTGTATGTATTGGTTGTGGTAGCTCATGGGAAAGGAGAGTTGAGTAGGAAAGGAGAGTTGAGTAGGAAAGGGGAGTTGAGTAGGAAAGGAGAGTTGAGTAGGAAAGGGGAGTTGAGTAGGAAAGGGGAGTTGAGTAGGAAAGGAGAGTTGAGTGGGAAAGGAGAGTTGAGTAGGAAAGGAGAGTTGAGTAGGAAAGGAGAGTTGAGTAGGAAAGGAGAGTTGAGTAGGAAAGGGGAGTTGAGTAGGAAAGGAGAGTTGAGTGGGAAAGGAGAGTTGAGTGGGAAAGGAGAGTTGAGCAGGAAAGGAGAGTTGAGTAGGAAAGGAGAGTTGAGTAGGAAAGGAGAGTTGAGTAGGAAAGGGGAGTTGAGTAGGAAAGGAGAGTTGAGTGGGAAAGGAGAGTTGAGTAGGAAAGGAGAGTTGAGTAGGAAAGGAGAGTTGAGTTGGAAAGGAGAGTTGAGTAGGAAAGGAGAGTTGAGTAGGAAAGGAGAGTTGAGCAGGAAAGGAGAGTTGAGTAGGAAAGGAGAGTTGAGTAGGAAAGGAGAGTTGAGTGGGAAAGGAGAGTTGAGTGGGAAAGGAGAGTTGAGTAGGAAAGGAGAGTTGAGTAGGAAAGAAAGACTTTCGGGCGTGCCTTCTCGAGACCAGCATTCTATTAAGAACCTGCTAACTGGTGATTTTTTTTTTAAATTTATCATGGCTCCGATTTCGACCCTACCTAAAATTGGTATCTGAAAATGCCCTGGGAAGTAAAAGCTGTAGATGGGATGTTGACTACATCACTCATGGTATGATTACGGTCTGAGGAGAATAACGATGCGAGAAGTTACCAGGGGATCTGGCCGACGCTCAACACTCAATCAAGTGACAGGCGAGACGGATGTACAGACAGTTACTGGGGCCATCGGAACTTGAACTCTTCGCATGCTTCTGAAGATGGGGACGGAGTGCTTATGGGAGTGTCTCGAGTGATATGATGTCGATTGTTAATTTAACATTCAAAATTCAACTTATGGAATGCCTACTGGTCGATAAATAATATAAATCTGTCACCGATACACGACTTCCGAGACAAAGATGCTTTAACTATTTTCTATACACATTCGAACCTGTGCCAACTAGGCGTAGAGACGAGCCTGCAAGACACTGAGCCACACAGCGAAGAGATTTCTGAGGTATAACTCCCAAAACTTCAGATTGCGTCATGGCGGGTACTCGGGGCATGTGCTACCTATTGGGTAGCCAGGCCCGGAAGTTGAGTTAAGTGGACAGTCGAGGGGCGTACATAAACACTTCCTGATACAGGAGCGTCTGTGAGTGCACTGCATCGCGGGGTTTCCCGTGGCAGGGTCGCCACTTCACGTACGACTCGATTGTTCAGTGTGATAATGTCTAGACTGGAGGTTCACAAACTAGGTCGTGAGACATCTCACCCTTTTTCTCTTTTTCCTGCTCCTGCACCTATTCTTACATTGCTACTCCTCTGTCTCCTCCTTTTTCTTTTCCCCATCCTTCTCTCCCCATTCTTCTTCTTCTTCTTCTTCTTCTTCTTCTTCTTCTTCTTCTTCTTCTTCGTCTTCTTCTTTTTCTCCTTCTTCTTGTTTGCCTCCTCCCTCTTCCTCGTCCCCCTCCGTCTCTTATTCTTCTTATGTTTCTTCTTCTTACTCTAATCCCTTCTTCACACCCTCCTCGTCTTTCTTCTTCTTGTTCTTCTTTTTCTTCTTGTTCTAATTATTGTTGTTCTTTTTTGTTCTTTTTCCTATCATTGTTATTATCGTCATCATTATTATTGTTATTTTCATTATTACTCACCTCCTCCTTTTGCTCCTCGCCATCTCCTCCTCGCCATCTCCTCCTTCTCCTCCTCCTCTTTTTCACCCTCCTCCTTCTCCTCCTCCTCTTTTTCACCCTCCTCCTTCTCCTCCTCCTCTTTTTCACCCTCCTCCTTCTCCTCCACTTCCTAGGTTATTAGAACATAACTGAAAACACAGGAGCTGGTCATCATACGCTCTAACCTGGTGAGAGTGAATCCTTCTAATTTCGAACAGCACAAGAGCAGAATCTTTCAAAGCATTACCTTTCCATTTTCCCTAGGCTGTTAATGGCTTTTCTCTAATGCTGTATCTTGTTCTTCTTGCCTTGTAACTTCATCCATAAATATCCAATCTCCAACAATAGAACGTTCATTTAATTCTCCACAAAGCCCTTTTCTCTTTCAACCCGGCTGGAAACTTAATAATTAACTTTACTTTTCGCTGTTGGTTCGTGTTCGTATTGTACTCAAATATTCATCCGCTTTCTGATGAACTCTTTATGTATGTTAGACATGCGCGTCAGACAAATGAACAGTGAGTTTTATTTCCTCGCCGTCTCAACCCAACGAGTTATCTCCCTGCCGGCAGGGGGCGCCATCTTCCATCCTTCAAGCCTTTTATCGAGAAAATAACTTTGGACATTTAAAGACCTCCATAATAGTTTGTAGTTGTCTGGATTCCGGGGTAGTTGGAGAGGATTTCGCGAAAGAAGGAACCCGCTAGGCTATTTATAGTTTAGTGCGTTCTGTACTCGTTTTCACATCTGCAATAAACATCTCAAGCGATAAGAGCAGCAGCTGGCAGACGTCAAGGCTGATGGTTCAAATCGGGAATTATTTTAATAAATTAACAGCATCCTCTTCATTACTATCATTATGCTGATCTATCATCTCATAAGGGCGCTGTGTGGTCTCGAGGTATGGTGTCCGCCTCGAGTGTTAGAGCTCCTGGGTTCAGGCCCAAGTGAGGGCTGGGATTTTTCCTGTTTCCCTGGACTTCTAGTAATTTTCCCTGGGTAGTGAGATCGGACGCCCTTGTGTTTTGTTGTGCACGTAAAAAAAATCCCTTGGTAGTTAGAAATCGAAAAAAGTAGCCTAACCGCTCTGTCCGGTAAAATTTTGGAGTCAAAAATCTACCCAAAATATTTCAGCATTCTCGCCGGTGCTACAGACCCCGCTGAGCTACTTCGGACTCAGGCTTAAGGGAGCTCTCATGAGTGACTTACCTGTGTGTCATGATGTTGATCCGTTGTTCACACTTCTGCCGTCTCATAAGACCGGCCATCGGTTCCCACAATTCATTATATCGCGTGCATTTGATTTGATAGGAGGAGAAGAACAAGAGCAAGAAGGAGGAGGAGAAGAAAGAAGAGGAGAAATTGGGGGAGTATTTCGCGCAATGCGGATTTGAATCAAGACCTTCATGCTGACAGGCGATGGACCAGCCGCTGATCTACCGCCACTCCCCTCTGGTGTAAGTACCTGAGACTATCTCCAGGAATTACAGGAACACATTTCATGGCTTGCCTATCAACCGTCGGTATTGTTCATTTACATTCATTCTACCGTGCCAGACTCAAATGCACGAATTAATGCAAAGTTAACACATTTACGTGCCTCTGAGGCATGTGAAGACGCTGTTGCCAGGCTCATAGTTTCACTAACTAAATTCCACATGACCGAAGTAAAGTAGGCAGCAACACCCCCCCCCCCCCTTTTCCTCCGCTTTCCCGACTGACTGCCATGGACCTCTATGAAGGCTATAGTGCAACGCATTTCATCCACCAAACCATACAACGGTTTCAGCGGCAGTGCTATCTGACCAGACCTTGGATGTCCGTCTTTAGAGTATGTTTACTCACGGGCAAAAAATGTTGATGGTCAGTTTTCTCTAGTCTACAAAGGCTCAGGTGGCTGTGTCTCATTTGGAGAATGCAGGATGGCAGTGTCCCTAAGCACACCCTCTATGGTAGAAGAGAGAAGAAGGAGGCGGCGGAGGAGAAGAAGAAGAAGAAGAAAAAGAAGAAGAAGAAGAAGAAGAAGAAGAAGAAGAAGAAGAAGAAGAAGAAGAAGAAGAAGAAGAAGAAGAAGAAGAAGAAGAAGAAGAAGAAGAAGAAGAAGAAGAAGAAGAAGAAGAAGAAAAAGAAGAAGAAGAAGAAGAGGAAGAAAAAGAAAAGAAAAGAAAAAAAAAGATGAAGAAAAATAAAAACAAGAAGAAGAAAAGGAAGAAGAGAAGGAAAAAGAACAAGAAGAACAAGAAGAAGAAAAGGAAGAAGAAAAAGAAGAAAAAGAAGAAAAAGAAAGAAGAAGAAGAAGAAAAGAAAGAAGAAAAAGGAAGAAGAAGAAGAAGAGGAAAAGGAGGAGGAAGAGCAGGAGGAAGAGCAGGAGGAAGAGCAGGAGGAAGAGCAGGAGGAAGAGGAGGGGGAAGAGGAGGAGGAGAGAGAGGAAGATGAGAAAGAGGAGGAGGAGGAAGAGCAGGAGGAAGAGCAGGAGAAAGAGGAGGGGGAAGAGGAGGAGGAGGAGAGAGAGGAAGAGGAGGAAGTAGAGGAGGAGGAAGAGGAGAAGGAGGAAGAGAAGGAGGAGAAAGAGGAGGAGGAGGAAAAAGAAGAGAAAAAAAAAGAAAGAAGGGAAAAAAAGGGAAGAAGAGGAAAAAGAGGAAAAAGGGGAAGAAAAGGAAGAAGAGGAAGAAGAGGAAGAAAGGGAAGAAGAGGAGGGGGAGAAAAAGGAGGAGGAGAACGAGGAGGAGGAGAAGGAGGAGGAGAACGAGGAGGAGGAGGAAGAGGAGGAGGAGAAAGAGGGGGAGAAAGAAGAAGAGAAAAAAGAGGAAGAAGAGAAAAAAGAGGAAGAAGAGAAAAGAGAAAAAAGAGGAAAAAAGAGAAAAAAGAAGAAAAAGAGGAAAAAGAGGAAAAAATGAAGAAGAAGAAGAGAAGGAGGAAGAGGAGGAGGAGGAGGAGGGAGAAGAGGAGGAGGAAAAGGAGGAAGAGGCGGAAGAGAAAGAGGAGGAGGAAGAGGAGGAGGGGGGGGAAGAGGAGGCGACAAAGAAGAAGAGAAATCCTTGCCGGAGCTATGTTAGTGCACTGCGCTGAGAACCTTTAGATTCTGGCTTGAGTTAGAAGTAGAACGGAGTACTTATGGTTTCCTACCCTTTTGCTATGATATCGATCCATTGTTCAAACCTCTGTGGTGAATTAATTATAGGTGGAAGATGTCAAGGCTGACCTCTATGACGATATAAAGATGTGTGTAAGCGAACATGAATGATACAGATATTGAGGCGGATTCCTGGGATCAAAATTCCATTGACAGTCTTGTGTGAATGGTGAACATAAAGAAGGAACCGAGAATGAAAGAAGAAATGATTGCAGAAAGGATGAGAGTTGATCGTCTGAGAAGAAACAAACTAAACACAAATGTTGACAAATATGGACCTGAAATCCCATGCTATAATTGTGGAAGACTTTTCTTAACGCGGACGGGTCTGTCTAGTCGTACTCGTTATTGCCATGGGCTGTGAGCCACAAGCCTCTTCGTAGCGTAGTATAACCCAATCGTTTCGAAAAATTTAAAGGTGCCAACCAATCAGGGGCCTCATGAAGGCTTGTTGGAACAAATCTGGTTCGCGGAGGCCTAGAATGTGGGCTGCTGATCATTACCAGTTGTACTGTCTCAATGATCTTTCACTGCTGTGACATATATACAATGTGTTGATCGGCACTCATAGAAAAAGTAGAAAGCTATATGGTCACACAAGACAACGTTTTAGACTGACCTACGTGATGCTGTTAACTATATATTCAGAAAAGGGCGAGTGGCCTGTTGCCACAGAACTGATGGTGCCTTATGTGATCAAAATTAATCGCGTGTGCAACTACTGATCTGTTTGTCACTGCTGCTTTCGTAGTTGATAAACTGCATTTCTAATGTTGGACCGTTTGTGTTGGCACTTCTGATGGCTGCCTTACGCTTTTAATGCGTGTGTATGCTGCTGCATATGCTGAGACCGCAGTCTGTGTCAATGTTTTCACAAAGGACAGTGATGGGCTGTTGTCCATTGGCACAGGAGAGGGACAACTATGGTGTGACCCTTTTGCTAGCAAGCTGAAACTAAGACTGTCAAGATTATCAGATATGTTGTGGACTGGAATATATTAAGACAACAATCCACTAGGCTAACGATGCACGCCTCGTGCCTAGTCTATAGTCAAAGTGTTTAACTATGCTATGCTTCTTGCGTACTAGGACTCGGTGTTTCAGTCCTTTCCAAATCTTTAAAAAGGATAAGCCTTGTTAAACATAATAATAATAATAGTAATAGTAATAATAATAACAATAACAACAACAATGTTCTGATTTAAAAATAAACATAAGCAATGTATTTCAAATGTTATATCTATAAACAAAAACTTATATACATTTGGGGATGGTGGTGTGGTGCAGTCCTTTAAAATGTGTAAGAGAGTGGTTGAGGATCTCCTGCCCCTCCACCACCACCTCTTGCTAAATAACCCAGTTGAGGCTGGAGGAGGTCAAATTTCCTAACACAGAGAGCCAGGTACCTCTGCTATTGGACTAACATTAGAACTTGTACAAAGGATATCAAAGAGATCAATTTTTGCTGAGATAAGAATCTCACCAGACTGAAAACTTCCAACACAACTTTCCACACCTACATCAAGAAGACATAGATAATTAAATTGATCTGTAATCCAGACAGGGGAAACAAAAATAACGGCTGCACAGGGTCTAATTAACAACCAGATTGTTTCAGTCATGCCTGGCATACTAATTGAACGTATTCCTGGACAAACAAAGCTAATGCTAAACAAGCACATGTGGAAGAAAGATCAAGCAACGTTAAGTGAAGAGATATTTAGAAGAAAGCTTACAGTAGGGGCGCCGGTCCAAAGAAGGCATTGGTGTGGTTGGGCCTCTGCTCTTGATTACTGTTCTACAAGGTGGGTAGGTGCTTAAGGGGATTAAGCCGTGTTTAAGTGCGCAATACAAGATATGACGGTCCCTGAAATGGAACATAGCCAAAAGGAAAACTGATGACCGAGAAGTCTGGCGATCTCTCTGGCAAACCTCTACACCCCAGCGTAGAAGAGGATCGATCAAGTAAGTTGGTGAGTTAAGTGCGCAATAATAATAATGCTGCTGCTGTGGATATTGTGTGCTGAAATGGCAAATAAATATAACTGTAATAAAAAAAAAAATAAGACATGCATAAACAAACACTTGAAAAGAGAGTGCCTTTACATATTTAAATAGTTAGTTGTGTATCCTTTACAGGACATTACAGAACCAACCCCAGAATGATTTTGGTTGTAGTTTTTTTGGACAAATTTTGCGTTCATTAGTTTGCCATTGCTTTCTGCATGTCAGCTTTCGGTACCACTGTCGAAACCAACGCAAGACAAACCGTCTGCAACTGGGATTAAACCTGGCACACATGCATTACGAAGTTCGTTCGCAACACCTAAGCCATAGCTGCCGACGTACATAGTTAAGAGGCTCCATGCACATTTTCTATAAGGGATATGGGAAGGAAAGTGGATCCAAACCCCCCCCCCCCCCCCCACCACTCCTCCCGAAAACTGTGGGTGTGTTCAAGCTGCACGTAGACACAAGTTGAGGTTTCTGCGCCCCTGACTTATGGAGCATGAGTAAACCAATTTGTAAACAGCCTTTTGTACGGCTAGTTCTGCTTTCAGGATGAACGACTCATTGGGTAGCTATAAAATCAAAGACATCCCTAAACAATTTTACTGAGAGATTCAGTATACCCAACAAGAACTTTCTTTGCATCTGATGTTGTACTTTGAGAGTAAATACTTAAAAAGTTGTAGTTGTGGAAATCAATGAAGGAAGCTGTATTCGGAATCCTCGACAACTCATCAGAGCCGAACAGCAGGATTCCAGAAAGGAAAGACAACAGCACGTCTGCTCCTTAATGACGTGGTCTGGCGAGTATGGCAAATCATTTTCTCTCCTGGGGTCTTGAGACAGAACCGCCAGCAGATCCACGACCTCCTGTGGTGCAGCTCTCGACAAAGATTGGTAACCGTTTCCGCAGCCGCCTGCAAATGAAGATAGCGCAGCTGATGACAAGCTCGAGTTGAGGCTGCAGGTGGATGGATGATCACAGCTCCTGAACCGGTCCTCTCAAATGTGATATTTATATCTCTCAGGAGTGTGGTGTTTATACAACAGGCGGAAGCAGGCGGCTAGAGTGACTTACCTATACTGGACTATATAGGTTTCTCGGTAAATATGCTGGCTGTACGATTGAAAAGGGGTACCTGTGTGATTCTCATCCTTGAGATTTTAATTATTATCATCATCATCAGGTGCCTTGCCGGCTGGCGTGGGCGATCATGCCTCTCCACATTCTGCGATCTCCTGCAGCATGTATCAGTTCGTGTGCCGACAAACCTACATGCCATGCAACAAGACCGCCGAGAATCTTCTCTCGTTGTCTTCCTCTATCCCTCCTTCCACAGATCTTTTCAGTGGTCACAACATGTTCTATTTTCCCCTTTCTTAAACATCCAGTGCTGTTACTTGTCATCTACAGTAGTTGGATGACAGTCGGGTATCACCCGTAGAACATGATGCTCCCTACCAGACGAGGTGATTCCACTGGAACTCCCATTCACGTCCTTATCTGAATACGTAACATTTTAAGGCATGATTTACTTGGGATAATACATAGGTGGTTTCCCCTTACCTTCCGCCGGTTTGTATATGGTTTGACTCCAATAGCCTTTTGTCCAAAGAGACTGACCCTGCAAGGCATCAGGGGGGAGAGGTTATGGCGCCTCTATCCCGCCGATTTGAAATACAAAATGCAAATCTAGAGGGGGTAGCTTTAATAAATATTATGTCTTGAATCCTTAACCATGCAGGACTGCTGATTACCCTGGGCTAGTGTAGCTCTTACGTGTGCTTCCTATTATAACTTCTTTCTGGCTGAACGTGGTATCTGTGATATGTCTTGTTGGTCTGCCGTCCCTACTGAGATTTGGTAAATCTCAGAATGAAATGGCCAACAATTAAGTACCAGCCAAGAGGGAAAACCCGATCAATCGAGGATGGCTAGGCCCCCCAAACACTGCCTCATAATGTATTATGATCTTTGCAGGCTAGGAACTGTTTCCAACTCAGCTGATATAAGCTTCTGTATATATATATAGCATATGCTACAAAAGTCAAGGCCCTAAGTAGTAGCTTATTTAGCTGATACCTAAATTTGGCACTGGTAACACTGCTTTAAGTAACTAGACAAATATACTGCCCAGTGCTTCTGGCAACTGGAGAAACACACTTTGGCGATGCTCTCATAACTGGCTAAATTCACTGCACCATTGCAAGACACATAATTAAAAAAAATTTTAAAACAATTATTTATGACATTAATCTTTACATGCCTCACATTCATTCTTTCTTTCAAAAAGTCATTCATTCATTCACTTAATCTTTCATTTATTCATTCATTCACTCATTAATTCTTTCATGCATTCATTGTCAAATTTTGTTATTATATTATGGACTCGTGTGTGTGTGTGTGCGTGTGGGGGGGGGGGGTGTATGTATGTATGTATGTTTATAACATACACTCGCACACAGAAGTCGTGTGTGTGTGTGTGTGTCTGTTTCGGTTCTTTGGATTTAACATATGCAAATGCAATGTCTTAACTAAAGTGCATACGGATCGTGGTACATTTCAGATATTTGCAGAGACAGAACTAAGACAAATGTTACCTTTGGACGAATATAACAAAGGTAAAAATATTTCAACACCCTCTAACGCAGTGGTCTCCAACCGCACGATGAGGGGTGCCTCTCTAGTGGAGCGCGAGGAAGCTTGAAATGGGGGCGTCAATTGCGAAGTTGAGTTCCTTTGTTCTTGCAATAATAAGGATCTGATTTTTAGCAATAAGAAGCATGAAAACAAAACAGCGTTACCAGCTTGATGCGGAGTGTTCCTTGTTTAAAAATAGCTGATATCATCAAGACAAAACAGCGTCAACCATTACATTGATATTTGGACAATTAAGTACCAGTTGTTGGTGAGTGTATATTTCGTTATTTGACACTTTAAATTATGTGCGTGTTTTTCTCCAAGTTCTTGTTAACAGAAGAGTTTTGTAAATTGTTTTTTATCACATTTTTTACAATGTTGGCGGGAGGGAGAGTGGGGGGGGGGAATCCTTGTCATATACTTGTGAGGGGGAGGGGTGGCGCCATCGGAGAAAGGATGGAGACCGCTGCTCTAAAGGCTCAGGTGTAGTTTGGGTTATCTATAATGCAAGCTCAGCTTCTATTGCTGCATCAGTAACTTCAGCTCTAATTTTGGTTTAATACCTGCCTCTTTTTTCCTTGGCTTCGTCTAGCGTGTAGAAAACAATGTCTGCTTTCCTTGCCAGCCGCAATCATTAATTCATTAACCCTAGGCACTGTTCTGCCGCAAACAACGCTTTTGTTCTCTCTGACGCTTTCGAGGAAATATGAAAACATTGGCTAGGATCTATTAGACAACAATCCTCTGAAACGGAATGCAATTTCGAGGTGATATTATCCTGAAATTGAGTTTCCATTCGGGGGAGGGGAGGGTAGAAAGGGGAGGGAGTGAAAGCTAACCCGAAAGGTTGCAAATAATAATGTATTTTAGTGCACTTGGTAAATGATTACTTGCAGGAAGAAAGAAAGGTTTCAGACAAGACAGATGCAAAACAAATGTGTCTGTTTCGGGAATTGTTAAGGTTGAACTGCAATTAAATGATTCGTATCTTAAGAAATTCAAAGTTCTTGTTAACACTTTCACTATTTTACCACTGCGTTCTTTTTCAGAGAAGCCGATACAGTAAATAGAGAAAGGAGTTGGAGAATGAAGTTAGATAGATTGAGAGGTCATAGGGAGAGCTCTATGCGATATCAAAAGATATAACGACTTGGCGTGAGTTAGTTGAGGGCCTATGCTCCATTGTGGGCTAGAAAGGCAGAAGAAGATATATTGAAGTTATTTGGGAGGGAGAGGAGATGATTCTCAGTCTCCTTTCCTATTTTCTGGCGGGAATCAGGAGACCTAAGGCGCATTTTGATGCTGAAAAAAAAGTAAAGTAAAGGACCCTCCTTTTCCACGCATTTCAGGCGTACTGGGTACAAAGGGCTAGGTGTATATTTTATAGACCAAACGGCACTTGGTGGGGGATGTGTTCAGCATCACGACTGCCGCCTTTACTCACCTGGACTGTACCTGGTACCCACTCAAGGCGGGGGTGAACCTGGAAGCCAATGTCATTTTTGAAGAAAAAAAATCCGTATCTCGTCAGAAACCGATCCCACGACCTTCTGACCCCAGGCGAGCGACTAGCACCTACACCACGGAGGCAGCCATTTATGAAAAATAATAATGATGATGATGATGGTGTTGATGGTGATGATGATGATGATGATGATGATGTTGATGGTGTTGATGGTGATGATGATGATGATGGTGTTGATGGTGATGATGATGGTGTTGATGGTGATGATGATGATGATGATGATGATGATGATGATGATGATGATGATGATGATGGTGTTGATGGTGATGATGATGATGATGATGATGAGGAGGAGGAGGAGGAGGATGGCGATGGCGATGATGATGATCATGATATGCTGAATGAAAATGAATATAATAATAAGATATTGAACACAATCTATGTTTAATGTAAAACTTTAAACGATAAGTTGTGTACCTGAAAAAGGGGGAAGAGGGAAAGGGCTTAGCTACTACTACTTCTTCTGCGTAGCGCTTACCGGTTGTAAACTCCAGCAGAAAGTTCTGGTTGTTCGTCCAGTTCTGGATTTTGGTCTTCATCCAGAACTTGAGTTTTGCATGCATACCCATTTTACAGATCTGACATATCTGTATGCAGGCTGTTGTTTCTTTGCAACTAAGCCAGATGTATTCCGACTCTGAAAGAAACATACATAATACGTCGCCTTTTACGACATGCTTGTTAGACGGACAGTAGCTCTATCTTTGTTAGCTAAAAGACAACTGCCGAAGCCACACAGGGAACTTAGTTAAAAAAAAGTGTATAGGGTGCTCCGACCCCACTCCACCCCCACCTTCTCATTCTTCCTCTGGTGGGCTCATAGTGCCTAGATCCCTAATTCTCCAGCGAACCCGCTTCATCATCAGCAACCAAGTCGCCCACTGGTTTGCAGGTAGACGACTTCGTCGCCGGTCAAGAGGGTATTTGATGTCTTCTTTGATCACATCAACATTGCAAGAGTTCTTTTCAGAACGACCTGGCGAGCAATGCTAAGTCATTTCATTTGGTGCACATAACCTTGCCACAGTTATAACCTTGTCACACTTATAACCTCGTCATAGTTATAACCTTGTCACAGTTATAACCTTGTCACAGTTATAACCTTGTCACATTTATAACCTTGTCACAGTTATAACCTTGTCACAGTTATAACCTTGTCAAAGTTATAACCTTGTCACAGTTATAACCTTGTCACAGTTATAACCTTGTCACAGTTATAACCTTGTCACAGTTATAACATTGTCATAGTTATAACCTTGTCACAGTTATAACCTTGTCACAGTTATAACCTTGTCACACTTATAACCTTGTCACACATATAACCTTGTCACAGTTATAACCTTGTCACAGTTATAACCTTGTCACACTTATAACATTGTCATAGTTATAACCTTGTCACAGTTATAACCTTGTCACAGTTATAACCTTGTCACATTTATAACCTTGTCACAGTTATAACCTTGTCACAGTTATAACCTTGTGACACTTATAACCTTGTGACAATTATAACCTTGTCATAGTTATAACCTTGTCACAGGTATATCCTTGTCACAGTTATAACCTTGTCACAGTTATAACCTTGTCACACTTATAACCTTGTCACAGTTATAACCTTGTCACACATATAACCTTGTCACAGTTATAACCTTGTCACAGTTATAACCTTGTCACACATGTAACCTTGTCACAGTTATAACCTTGTCACAGTTATAACCTTGTCACACTTATAACCTTGTCACAGTTATAACCTTGTCACACATATAACTTTGTCACAGTTATAACCTTGTCACAGTTATAACCTTGTCACAGTTATAACCTTGTCACAGTTATAACCTTGTCACAGTTGTTATAACCTTGTCACAGTTATAACCTTGTCACACATATAACCTTGTCACAGTTATAACCTTGTCACAGTTATAACCTTGTCACACTTATAACCTTGTCACAGTTATAACCTTGTCACACGTATAACCTTGTCACAGTTATAACCTTGTCACAGTTATAACCTTGTCACAGTTATAACCTTGTCACACATATAACCTGGTCACACTTATAACCTTGTCACAGTTATAACCTTGTCACAGTTATAACCTTGTCACACATATAACCTTGTCACACTTATAACCTTGTCACACTTATAACCTTGTCACACTTATAATCTTGTCACACTTATAACCTTGTCACACTTATAACCTAAAGCTTTTCCTTCAGGGATGCTGGTTAAACAGGACGATTTTCTTTTTTCTTTTTCGCAAAGCAAGCCAAGCCAAAACCACGCTTATTGTTTGTGTTCTAAGTTTGTTGCGTATCCTTTACAGGACGTTGCAGAACCAACCCCTGCATTCCTGGCTGTTGCGGCTATTCCAGGCAAATTCTACGTTGAGTAGTTTGTATTTTTTTCAAGTCAGACGTGTATTTTAGGTCAAAGTGTTGAGAAACAATTTACCGTCTACGATGGAACCAAACAGGAAGAAGGGGTTGTCATTAAGAGAGACCTCCTAACATGAAAGAGGCCATTAAGTGAGCGGTATCACGGACTCGGACTTCCTTCAGTCCGTGACAACAGGCCCGTGTTTGCTTTTTCAGGAAAAGCCCCGGGTATTATCTGACAGGCGTCCGCAGCGCGGAGTGAGTGTGTGTGGCAGAGTGGAACTCTTAATTGGAGTGGGAGTTGGTGCATTCTGCTATATAGGAGTGGGTGTGTGTGTGTGTGGCAGAGTGGAACTCTTAATTGGAATGGAAGTTGGTGCATTGTGAAATATAGGAGTGGGTGTGTGTGAATGTGTGGCTGAGTGAAACTCTGAACTGGAGTGGGAGTTGGTGCATTCTGCTGTATAGGAGTGGGTGTGTGTTTGCGTGGCAGAGTGGAACTCTTAATTGGAATGGAAGTTGGTGCATTGTGCAATATAGGAGTGGGTGTGTGTGTGTGGCTGAGTGAAACTCTGAACTGGAGTGGGAGTTGGTGCATTCTGCAATATAGGAGTGGGTGTGTGTGTGAGGCTGAGTGGAATTCTGAACTGGAGTGGGAGTTGGTGCATTCTGCAATATAGGAGTGGGTGTGTGTGTGTGGCTGAGTATAACTCTGAACTGGAGTGGGAGTTGGTGCATTCTGCAATATAGGAGTGGGTGTGAGTGTGGCTGAGTGGAACTCTGAACTAGAGTGGGAGTTGGTGCATTCTGCAATACACGAGTTAGTGTGTGTGTGTGGCAGAGTGGAACTCTGAACTGGAGTGGAAGTTGGTGCATTCTGCAATATAGGAGTGGGTGTGGTTGAGTGGAACTCTGAACTCGAGTGGGAGTTGGTGTATTCTGCAATTTAGGAGTGGGTGTGTGTGTGTGTTGCTGAGTGGAACTCTGAAATGGAGTGCGAGTTGGGGCATTCTGCAATATAGGTGTGGGTGTGTGTGTGTAGCTGAGTGGAACTCTGAACTGAAGTGGGAGTTGGTGCATTATGCAATATAGGAGTGGGTGTGTGTGTGTGTGTGTGGCTGAGTGGAACTCTGAACTGGAGTGGGAGTTGGTGCATTCTCCAATTTAGGAGTGGGTGTGTGTGTGTGTGTGTGGCTGAGTGGAACTCTGAACTGGAGTGGGAGTTGGTGCATTCTGCAATATAGGAGTGGGTGTGTGTGTGTGGCTGAGTGGAACTCTGAACTGGAGTGGGAGTTGGTGCATTCTGCAATATAGGAGTGGGTGTGTGTGTGTGTGGCTGAGTGGAACTCTGAACTGGAGTGGGAGTTGGTGCATTCTGCAATATAGGAGTTAATCCTTGTGCAGGCCTATGTCATTTATTTGTCAGGCTGCTTGCTGGCAGCAATGGCAAACTATTCAACGTAAATTTGAGAGCGAAATCACAACAGCAAAATATAAAACAAAATGTTGGGGTTGGCTCTGCATTGCCCTTTTAAGGATACACAACTAACTCTTACTGCTTGTTGAAGAAATGTGTTGGTGTTTAAGCACAGCTTTTTTTTTTTTTTTTTTTTTTTTTTTTTTTTTTTTTTTTTAGAAGAAAAGGTGATTGTACTCACTAAACCGTGTCTAAATATTGTAAAACAAGATATCGGGGCTTTTGCTCGACTACAAGTAGACTGACTATGGAGATGATGGCGGTCATCATGTAGCAGGTCTTTTGCAGAACGTCGCTCTCATCACGGTCTGCCTGAAAGAAACTCCGTCTCTCGCCAGTTCTCCCGCCTCATGAACTTTCACACTCAAGGAGTCACTTATATCCTGTGCCCATCTTCGTGTCGGTCGGCCCCTGTCCCTCCTTCCTGGTACCATGCTTTCTGCTATAATTTTTTTTCCATTCAGTTGTGGCACTTGACCAAAATATTTCAGCTTCCGAAACAGGATGCTGTTTATTAGCCAATCTTCCTTGATGTTCAGATATTTCAAGATGTCAGTATTTCTCCTCTACTTTGTCCAAGATATTCTGAAAATCTTTCTATAGCATTTCAGCTCAAAAGCCCCTATTCTCTTTCTTAAGGACTGAGAGATAGTCCACGACTCACATCCATATGTAGCCACAGGGAAGATGCAGGCTCTCAAAATTCTAATGTTTATCTTCTTGCTGGTGCTTAACCATAGACTTTTAAGGCTGTTCAATCTTTGCATTGCTATGGCCATCCTCCTTTTAATTTCTGTCGAACAGTCTCCATTGTTGTTTATTATGAGCCTAGATATTCACAGTTTGAGACATTTTCAATTTCTTCATCATGTATTGTTATTTTTGGGTGAGTCAGTTTTAAATGTGGACATTATTTTCGTTTTCTTTAAATTCAAGAACAGATTTTGATAATATGGCTAAAGACACAGCATTTCCCCATACTTGCTCTCTAAACGATTCCATGAGAGTGCTTAAGAAGATAGAGACAGGGTTGGTTTGAAGAAAATAAAGTCGCTAGGGAAATCTCGTCTGACAGGAATTAATTTCATTTTTGTGCCATGACACTCTGGGGTAAGGGGGAATGAACGAGAGGATTGGCTAGCTGGCAGGGACAAGGTAGGTACAGGAAAATCAAATGGCTATGTCGGCATTCTCAATGCTGTCAAGGAGATTCAGGAGACAACGTTGAATCGGCAACAATCAAAAGACTATACAAACTTCAGGTGAAAAGAGGTGTCACCAAACATGAACACTATGCAGGCAGCCAAAGAAGAATAGTGAACCAACACAGAACAGGTGCTGTCAGTCACCACATGCTGGGGGATATACTGAAGATGGGATCCGAGCGCTTATGGACATGTCCGATATGTCATGAGGAAAATATGTCGATGAACTAACTATCTAAACGATACACCGGTACTCATCATCTCTTGACTTCTACAGTAGCGCTAGAAAAAACATGACGCATGTAGAAGGTGCCGCTTCTGCGTACTGTTGCGTACCATCGGGGGGGGGGGGGGGAGGGGGCCTAAATGTACAAGTTAGCTTATTAAACCTGTGAAAGTTTAAAAGGTGTCACTGAATCTTAAATGATTTTAGTCATACAATACACTGAGGCTCCATTTTGGGGAACACAATATAGACACACTGCCCTCCCCCCCCCCCTCCCCCACAAGCATATCGTAGGAGTCGACTAATTAAATGTGTGTCCTTCAAAGTCGGACTGCATCTCCCTATATCTGACAATAAACCAACATTCTGCACAGAAATAAGCCAAATTTGTAAAATGTATGTAGGTAAAACTCAAGTTCTAGGTAATGGTCAAGTCCAGGAGTTGACGAACAACCAAAATTCGGCCGGTTTTGCAGCAAGTAAATGCTGAGAGGAAGAAAGTTATGGGAAGGGCAAGTCAGTGAACTTACCACGTTGGTAGAGCATAAGAAGGTTTCACAAGAGTTGACTGGATGTCTATGTTTTACTAGTGAGTTAAAGGTTGAAAAAAAATAGAAGGTAAAGAAGAGAGAGAGAGAGAGAGAGAGAGAGAGAGAGAGAGAGAGAGAGAGAGAGAACAGGAGGAGAAAGGATGTAGAAAGAGACAGAAGTTGATGGACGGAAATAAAAGGGGAAGGAAGAAGGATGAATAAGAAATAAGAAGACAATAGGAGGCAGTGAAAAAGTGATGATGGGAGAATACAGATGCGAAACTTGTAACTGCTCTCTCTCTCTCTCTTTCTCTCACTCACTCTCTCTCTCTCTCTCTCTCTCTCTCTCTCTCTGCCAATGTCTTCATGTTTAACAGACACCAGAACATGTTTTGCAAGACTGTCGTTTCTCGGCGTAGCTGCGAGGCAGATGTGGCCACACCCAGTAGACCTGACAACTAAGCTTTATGTCAACCTTGAGATGACAGCCCGGTTTAAGTGGATTAAGTGCGTGACCAGAGATCGACGACAAAGAAGAAACCGAAGAAAAAGAAAAGTCAAGGAGCTTTTACATCGTGTGTCGTCTTTTCAAATTCATATCTGAATAAAAATATGTGTCAGTAATAGTGATTAGTGATTAGAAAAGATTATCATCACATCACTCCGGACAGATCCATAGGTGCTCCGATCTCCTCCTTAAAAGCTCCACGGGTGTAAAACGACTGATGACGCCTGTTCGTGTGCTGGCTAATGAAACGTCGAATTCCTTCTTGAAATATTCATTTCTTGCAGCTCCAGGCTGGACCCCTATGTCAATCAGCCTAGATAGGGATATGGAGTCATGTACTTTGGTGTGCTCCTCGGTACGGTAAGTGCAGCGCATGGCGTTGATAACATCACTTCTGTCCAGTACTGGACCAGCCATAGCAACTCAGCAAGATAGTCTACACGCTCGTTCATGTCAGTAATAACAACCCCAAAGAAAAAATCAAATGGATGTTATTGCTGTGTATCTCTGTCAGAAAACAAGTCTATAAGATTGTCTAACATCTAAGCAGCGGCAGAAAAAGCAGTATGAGCTGGAAAGTGGAATTTTGTAACAGAAATACTGCTACCTATATTGGAATTGTTGTCTGTTTTTTTTTTAAGTTTGTTTTAATTATTTCTGTTTTGATGGGCCACGGGGTGAGGTCAAACGGTGTGAGAAACATTGTTAAAAAGAACACCAACGAAAGTATCTGCCCTTCCATTGGCAGCATCAAACGTTTGACACAATCTACACACTACCATGTTCATAAATCTCATTACTGCCTGCGACTGAGCGCTGTCTGTGGGGTCCCTGCACCCAACTGTAGTAGAAGAACTACAAAGCTAGTCGTTTTATTGCACAATTAGCATCAGAGGATGTTAATAGGATTCAGGTTTAATGCAAATGTCGGGATTAAAACAGCAAGTAAATGCCAACATAAAATTATTTATAGCAGTGTGGACATTTATGTGTGTCAACGATCACGTTCATCTTGTTCCTGTTCTTCTTTTTCTTTTTCGTCTTCTTCTTCTTCTTCTTCTTCTTCTTCTTCTTCTTCTTCTTCTTCTTCTTCTTCTTCTTCTTCTTCTTCTTCTTCTTCTTCTTCTTCTTCTTCTTCTTCTTTTTATTATTATTAATATTATTAATATTATTATCATTTCTGCTCATTCATCTGCTTCTTCTTCTTCATCTTCTTCTTCTTCCTCCTCTTCCTATTGTATATGTGTGTTTGCATGCACATGTGTGTATGTATGTAATGTGTGTGGGATGTATGTATGCATGTATGTATGTACCTATGGTGGATGCATGTATGCATATTTCGCTGTGTAAGTATGTGGGTGTATGTGTGTGTATTTAGGTATGTATGTGTGTAAAGATGTGAGTGTATGTATAAATGTGTGTATGTATGCATGTATGTGTGTGTATGTATGCTTGTTTGTGAGTGCATGTACTCATGTAAGTGTAAATGTGTGCTTGTGGGCATATGTTGGTGTCTGTACATGTGATTGTTATATGTGTGTAAGCGTGAATGCATGTATAGGTGTGTATGTATGGAATGTGTTTGTGCATGTATATCCATAAATGTATGTGTGTGTGTGTTTTCTGTTTGTGCATTTATGTCTATGTATGTGTATGTTTTTTATGTTTGTGTATGTATGTAGATGCGTGTGTGTATGTACTACGTATTTCTGTATACGAGTGTGCATGTATGAGAACGTAGGAGTATGTATACGTGTGTGTGAGTGTGTACGATTGTGTAAACATAATGTATGTATGCATCAATCTATAATTTATATTTATTTATTATATCCATAACATGCATTATTGATAACAGGCATTGGGACTCTGAAAAATAAGTGCTTAGAAGAACCGAATGTCAGACGGGCCTGCGTGCCTAATTTGAAACCCTCTGAAAATAAAGTTTGTTCGTTCGTTAGTTCGTTCCTCTTTCGTCTTCTTCTTCTTCTTCTTCTTCTTCTTCTTCTTCTTCTTCTTCTTCTTCTTCTTCTTCTTCTTATTATTATTCTTCTTCTTCTTCTTCTTCTCCATATTATTATTATTATCACTATTCTTATTATTATTCTGCTGTTTATTTTTTTTTTCTGCATTATTTTCTTCCGTTCCTCTTATTGTGTCTACTTCCTCTTCACATCATGTCCTACATTTTGTTCTATCTTTCTCCTCTTCCTCCTCTTCCTGTTTTTTTTATTCTTCTTCTTCCTCTTTTTCTTCTTTTGCTTCTTCTTCTTCTTAGTCTTCTTTTTCTTCTTCTTCTTCTTCTTCTTCTTCTTCTTTTTCTTCTTTTTCTTCTTCTTCTTCTTCTTCTTCTTCTTCTTCTTCTTCTTCTTCTTCTTCTTCTTCTTCTTCTTCTTCTTCTTCTTCTTCTTCTTCTTCTTCTTCTTCTTCTTCTTCTTCTTCTTCTTCTCTTCTTCTTCTTCTTCTTCTACTTCTTCTTCTTCTTCCTCTTCTTCTTCTTCTTCTTCTTCTTTTTCTACATCTTTTTCTTTTCTTCTTCTTTTTCTCCTTTTTCTATGTCTTCAGGCTTGTAGTATTTCGCGTTTTCTTCTCAGTCATGGTCTTAACAATTATTATTTTCTTGTTCTCCTTCCTTTACATCGTATTAATATTATTATTAGTTTTCCACTTCCCCTCTTCGATTTTATTTTCTCAGCTTCCTCTTCTGCTTCAGCCGCTTCCACTTCTGCTTGGGCCACTTCCTCTTCTCATCTTGTCCTTGTGCTTTTTGTTTTCCCACCCTCTTCTTTTTCTTTAAAATTAGAATAGTCATTATCATCTTTTCCTCCTTATCGTTCCGCCTTCTTCTGCGTCTCCCTTCTCCTTCCCTGCAGAGTTCCTACAGCCCCAAAGTCTGGCAGCGCCAAGTACTAGGTTGTTTTGTTTATGGCCTCCGAGATATGGTTTATGCATTGCCTGCATGGCCGCCGTCTTGCTTCTTCTTCGCGCTGTCTGCTCTCGCAGGAAAGTCTTGTGATAGTCTCTGGGAAAATGTTTTACTTGTGTTTGTTTTCTCTTGATAAAGACTGGTATACTTCTGCACACGTCTGCTCCCTGATGGGAAAATTGTTTTATTTTGTCATCTCTGTGAGGATTTGGCTACCCATTCGTTTCATCTGTTTGCTGATATCTTGATTGTCACTTTTTTTTCCTTCCCTATATAATTTATTACAGTAAATCTAGCAGTAACAGATGGAAGCCGCTGTGGTCTAGCGGCTAGACGCTAGCCTGGGGATCGAAAGGTCGTAGGTTCGGTTCCTGACTGGTCGGGGACTTTTTTAAAAATGACCTTGGTTTCCAAGTCGTCCCAGTAAGTGCTGTTTGGTCTATACAATATAGGTCTAGCCCTATATGCCCAATACGCCTGAAAGGCGTGGAAAAGGGTTGCCTACTTTTACTTTAGTAGTAACAGATAAGTAGGTTGGAGGACCGCGTTAGCGCAGTTGATTGGAGACTCGCTTTCAAATCCAGCTGCGACAAGCTGCAGCCCACGGCCGGTGTTCGAACCTGGGTGGTTCCCGGGGTTCGCCCAGCCTCTAGCATATGGGTACCAGAGTTAACACTCTGGGGTAAATAGAGGAACATTGCGGACAGTTTCTTATCAGCTGTCTGTACTGGTCGCAGAGCACTAATGGTTTATAAACGTGTGCAATGACGCTGATTCACTTCTCCCGACTTTACCTTTTTACCTTTACTCTGTGCATACATTTTTCTGATTCAGGTATATTTTGTGTTATAGTTTACCAACTTAGACAGGCTACCTTGTGACGCTATAACGCACAAGAGAAACACGAAAAGAGGAGATGGACGTAGAACACGAGGTAGATCAAGAACAAATGGAATGATACCATCAAAGAAACTACATCATGATGTGTTTATAGTTGAGGCTGCCAGAAGAGCAAAAAACACACCCTTGTATCTCTATCGACGCCTGAATCGGTAAAATAGGTAGTGAAAAAAAAATAAGAAACAAGAACTATACTTATGAAAAGGTGGATGAAAAGTGCAAACACTGGGCTTTAATTAATGAAACCGTGGACTGAATCTTTCCTAAAGTAATTTATTTTGTTTTCTATCAGAAGCAAAAACAGAAATTTTAAACTGCAACGGTGGCAACAACAACACCAGCAGCAAAAGTAGCCTTGACAACAGCAGTAACAACCACATAGAATAAAATATCAACAACAACCCATCAGTGGCATCAATCTATATATACTTCACATCCCCGCCATTTTCGTCTTCATTATCTGTCTGTGTCTGGTTCCAATATGAAGCCTAAAGATCGCCAACTCCTGTCTCCACAATTTCTAAACTATGGACAAATTGATTTGAGAATTCAATATTGCTTTGCGTGTTAGTTCTGCCATCCGTGGAATGAAGATCGTTGATTCCAAACCGGCGGAAAAGAACTTAAAAAAAAATGGATCGAAGGGTCGTTGACAGGAAATTTCCGGCCAACATCAACGTGGCTTGGTGGCGGTGATGGCCTTCTAATTTCTTCTTGATGTCGTTCAGTAAATTAGATTGTTGGTTGCTAATTAAAATATCTATGTTCGTGGAAGCAATATTTTCAATAAATTAGACTGTTTGTTGCAGAATATCTATGTTTGCGGTCATACGATAAAGAAACTTTGTTAGAAATTTAGACTGTTGGTTGCAAATTTGAGGTTAGGAGGTTTTCTTCTTCTTCTTCTTTCGTTCGCCTGAAATAAGTTATCTATATCAGCAGTTTTGTCTCTTGTATAAATTTCACTGTCGTTGTTAGTTCATTCAGTGGTCCATAGAGTTTACGTTCCACTGTTGTTCTTTCTGGCCAAAAGGTTTGTCTTAAATGTGTCAAAATCGGTGTAGTCCTGGAGTACATGCTTTGCGGGTACATTTCCACAGGTGCACATGGCTGATACACCTATCTTGAATTTTGTGTACATGTGGTAACGTAATCGGTTGTGCCCTGTTCTGAGGCGGAAGATAATGACTTGTTCTGGTCTGTCCATAATAAAATAGTCGTCTTGTGCTGGGGCTGGTGGTTTCCTGATCGATTTAATGATTCTTTTCTTTTGGTGGTATGTGACTGGTACATCTGGCTGCTCTTTTTTCGCACCTTCCCCTGCCAGTTGATCAGCTTTCTCATTTACAGGCACTCCACAATGAGACGGTATCCACTGCATTACGACTCTTCGCTGAACGCTGCTTTGTGTCAGCAGTGTTTGCAATTCTGGTAGTTTCCTAGACTGGAGTGCTTCAAGTACTGATTTAGCATCTGTAAGCATTACCACATACTGTGAGCCAAGGTTGGTATTTAGCAGTTTCTCTGTAGCTATCTTAATAGCCTGGGTTTCTGCATCGTAGTTATGGCAGTACTTCCCGGTTGGTACGCTGGACTTATCCCTAGTACCATCTGAGAATTTGATGTACACTCCAGCACCACCATTTCTAACTGCACTTTCTGCGGACCCATCTGTATAGACTCTGACCCATTGTTCTTGTGGGTATTCTTAATCAATATAACTGAGGGTGGCCATTTTGCGTTGTACACTATCTTGCTCTTTCTTGTCAAATATCCCTTTCACATTTGTCTGGATTTTTACCGTAAGTTTACATTTTTCTCTCCATGTGGTTTGTTCCGGAATACTTTTAAGTGGGCAGCCAATTTCTGGAAGGTCAGGAGTTTGTCTACATATTCTTTTTGCTTGGTGTATAAAGCTGAGGAGGTTTTGAACGACATATCAACATCATTGCACCCAAGTGTAACCCATAAGTGCTCTGTTCTTCTTCTAGCTAAAGTGTGAGTCAGAAGAAGCTTAGCACAGTGCACAAGCTCTGTAGCACCGGCGAGGATCCTGAAATAATTTGGGTAGATTTTTAACTGAAAATTTTACCCGGTCAGCGCCGTTAGGCTATTCCTTTCGATTTTAAAATGCCAAATGATTTTTTACGTGCGCAACAATGTACACCGGCGTCCGATGTCACTACCCAGAGACTAGGGGGAAATACTAGAAGTCCACGTCCCGTGACAAAATCCCAGCTCTTACCGGGGATTGAACCCGGAATCTCTAGCACTCGAGGCGGACACCATGCCTCAAGACCAAGCAGTCCCCTTGTTGGTTGCAAATTAGAACATCTATGTTTGCGGAGACAAGACAAAGAAACATTGTTATTAAATTAGACTGTTTGTTACAAATCAGAATATCTATATATGGGAACATACCACAAAGAAATATTATTTCTTAAATTAAACTGTTGGTTGCAAATTAGAACATCCCAAAAGCATGTCGTAAGAGTCGACTAATTGGGGAACTTCCTTTGAAGTCGGAGTGCCTCTACATGAGAGGCAAGGAACCATCAGTCTGTATTCACATGAATCAGATCTGTAAAACTGATGCACTCGCAACACTCGGGTTCTGGAGCAGGACTGCAGTTCAGAAGTTGACGAACAACTAGAACTTTCCGCCAGAGTGTACAGCTGGTGAACGCGAAGAACAAGAAGAAGAAATTAGAACATTTATGTTTGCGGACAAACGACAAAGAAATTTTGTTTGTAAATTATACTTTTTTTTTCCCGGTATCGGTTCTTTACTTAACATGTTTCTATGAGGGAGAAAGTTAACTATAAACATCCATTTTCATGTGGATTCGAA